>NW_006499848.1:1289295-1308146 GCF_000471905.2 Amborella trichopoda
TGTAGGACCCAAACCTAGACCTGAAAAAAATTATGGGACCCAAACCTGGACCTGAAAAAAATTATGGGACCCAAACCCAGCCGGACCTAGAACTGGAACCAAAAAAAGTTATGGCACCCAGACTACCACCCAATCCGAAGTGATCAAACCGGGACCCAAACCCAATTGGATCCGACTGAGCCCGAACCCAGACCTGACCCAAAAAATGAAAAATATAGTTAAACATATTTAAATGTTATGTTAAATATATGTATTATGTAAATATTATAACTCCAAATATATAAATATATTTATTTAAATATTAATTAAATATTATTATTAAAATATTATATATTAAATATTCCAACCCCAATTAATTGAAAACAAAGCTATGATGAAATTAAATATTATTTATATAATAACACTATTCCGGCGGGTCTACCCAAACCCAAACCCGACTTGAATAGTGTTCCGGTCCAATATTTGAACTCGAACCCGACCCTGACCCCAACCTGTTGGGTCCAATTCTCAGACCCATACCCAGACCCAGGTCAGTTCTGAATGTCGGGTCTTTAGTACGATCCAAATCTAGATCCATTGCCACCCCTAGATTTGGATCGGGAATAGTGATTCCATGTCAACCATAACCAATGCAACATATATTCCAATTCAAAATATTCAACTTTTATGCAAGAATCCTATTTCCAGCATACACTTTTCGGAATCAAAATAAAGTCTCATGCACATGTATCATGCAACACACATTTTTAAGTCAAAAACCAAGCTCACGCCGTTTGGATACCTGGAAATATATTGTCTGTGAAATATATTACTAGCATAATACAATATTGCGTCATACATTACTTGTAAATGGATTGTTACTGTTTGGTTAGTATTTAGATGCAACCTGAGAAATATATTGTTATTGTTTGGCTATGTATGAAAGAAATATAGGAAATATATTACAAATATTTTACTAGCACATGCCTATAAACTATCACTTCTTTCTTTTTTGTCACAAAATTCCACCAAAATGCAGAATTATCATGTCCTTATTTTTTGTCACAAAATTCCATTAAAATACTGGATTAAAATCATCATCACGCCACTCCAAAAAGATTTCTAATAATAACATTATTACCATTCCAAAAAGATTTTCTAATAATAACTTGTTCCATTTTACAGTCATGATGACACTATTTCCTAATTATTTTAAGTGCCTTTGGCACTTATATGCAATCACATGTTTTCTAACATGACATTGGTTTCAACATGATAAGTCATTGGAACAATATGATTGGAATAACATGATTTTATTATAATAAGCCATATTTTTATTTATTTTATGTAGAAGTCTTTCAAATGTCTCTTTATATAATTTCAAATAAACAATAAATTTATGATACTAAATTCAAAATCTGTAGGGTACGAGCTAAAAAATGGGAAGAAGTCTGATTAGTAAACTAGAAGGTTTTGTAATTACAGTATAAAATTATTATTATTTTTGTTTTTATATGACATTGATGCCTTCAGATGAGGGGACGAGATTAAAAAGGAAGGGATCACATTATGTTGTGTAAATTTTTTATTATGATTGTGTTGTGTAATTTATCATTGATTATTGCTTTTTATTTTTATTATTTTTGTTTTGATATGACACTGATGCCTTCAGATGAGTGACGAGCTGAAAAAGGGAGGGATCACTTTATGTTGTGTAAAATTCTTTATTATAATTGTGTTGTGTAATTTATCATTAATTACTGATTTTTTATTTTATTTTATTTGTCTTTATACGACAGCTGATGGCTTAAAAAATTGGACGAATTTATTAATTTTTATTTCTAATATTTTTGTTTTTATATGACAGCTGATGGCTTGGAACGAGCTTAAAAAAGAAGAGATCTCATAGTTATTTGAAGGGAAGGCTTAGAATATTTTTTTAATCAGTGATAGGGTAGGCAAAAACGTAATAGATTTTCCACTAGTCACTGGTCGTAATGGATTTTCTGATTTTTGAAAAAAATATCGTGTAATTTCTTTTTATTTTCTTACGATTAAGTGTACCAAATAGTAGAAATGCATATTTTCTTCTAATCTATTGTGAAATAATAAAAATACCATATTTCCTTATAATATATTATGACGTAATAGATTTTAAGATACCCAAACAACTCCTAAATGTACAACTTACTAATGCGGCTACGGACTTCCTCTCTCCCATACAAAAAATTGAATTGGTCCCGAGTCCTCAAACCCTACCCAGATATTCTCGAAACAAATTTGTTGCAACTCCCGAGCTCTAAAAAAAAGGTAGGCCGCAAGTAGAAGAACTCGTTTACACCCGTCTCCCGTAAATAAAAACAGTATAAGACCCATTCATTTTTAATACAAAGATGTCAAAATCACTTTTAGCCGTACGATTTGACAATGAAAATGTGCCACAAAATTCAATCAATGGGCCCATTCAATCATATAAATGTCATGGCTATTCAAGTTCATATTTAAAGATTAATAATGATTGTAGTAAAATAAATAATTTTATTTTATAAAATAAAAAAATCACATATCAACGCTCCATTTTGCAGGGATATATCTACAATAAACGAGCAGCCTTGACGGCCCTTAAGAAGTAGGCCATGGGCTACATACCCAAGGCCGAGCTAGGATCATTTGCTGCCCAAATAGGCCCAACCTAGCTCTTATTATTATTATTATTATTTATTTTTTTTATCTTTTTTGGCCCGGCCCAAACTCGATGCCAACTACGAAACTACCCAAAATAACTACCCTTAGTACTCAAATGAAGGGGACGAGTGAAGGCTGCATTTTGCGTAGTAACCCACATCGAAATAATAGACAAAAATACAATGAGTTAAACCACACTTTGTTGGGTGCGGTTTGAATAGAGCTGAGGCTCTAAACAATTGAAGTAAAACGCACTTTTAAATAGTATGGAGAAATGTAGTTTCAATACTGAAAATCTTTTTGATAGCTTTAAAAAATATTTTCATCTTTAATTATAAAATTCTTTTTGATAGCCTTAAAAAATATTTTCATCTTTAATTATAAAATTTAAAACTTCAAAAATAGTGTAGATCGAGCAGATTTATAAAAACTCGAAAATATTAAAAATTGACTGTCCAAAAATCTTGAAAATTGACTTTCCAAAAATGCGTTACAAGATGCACTATTTTCAAAACTTGAAATCTTTTTTTTTCCAGGGAAAAGTTTATATAGAGCAAAGGCTTTAAACAATCAAATTAAAGCCTATCTAAAAAATATCATTAAAAAAAGGCTGTTTTGATGCCCAAATACCCTCGAACTGGTCATCTCGATATCAAGATGCATGGACATGAGAAAAAAATGGATTTCAAGTTTTAGAAATAGTGTATTTTGTAACTCATTTTTGGACCTTCAATTTCTTAAATTTTTATGTTTTCATAGATATGTCGATCTACACTATTTTTTGAAGCTTTAAGCTTTATAAATAAATATGAAAATATATTTTAAGGGTATCACAAAGATTTTCTGCATTGAAACCGTATTTCTCAATACTATTTGCAAATAAACTCTAATTTGATTGTTTAGAGCCTAGGCTCTATACGAAATTTGAGGGATATTTGCATCAAAACAATCTCTTCCATTGAAATTTTTGAGGTAGGCTCTGTTTTGATTGTTAAAGCCTCGGCCCTATATAAACTTTTTCCCACTTCGTTAAGGCAGCAGTTGGATTGGCTTTTGCAGGGAGTTTGTGCGAGAGGGACGATTTAGAGAGAGAAAGAGAGGGTCTACTTCCATATCAGCTGGTTTGCATTGGTAGAGAGAGAAAGAGAGGGGTCCACTTCCATATCAGTTGTTTAGTACTAGTACAGAGAGAAAGGGTGCAGAGAAGAGGAGGATCTAAGTACCCGAAGAGAGAGAGAGGATCTTCTTCTCGTTGTAGAGAGAGAAAGAGAGAAAGAGAGAGAGGGAGAGTCTCTGTATGTGTGCAAGGAATGACGAAATGGCATCCTCTGATGACCTGCAAATCAACACAGATTCTCTAACCCAACCTCAAGAGCAGCAACAGAGGTACGAACAAGAAGAGCCTCTCCTCCATGAAAGTCATTCCGAGCTCGACCATGCTCTTCATGGGCTCGAGCAGTTCCTGGGTTTTCTGGGTTTTTACCAGTCACCCATCACCAACATCTTGTTTTCATGGCTGGTCTTTTTGGCCCTCGGTTTAGCCGTTCCTGTTATAACTCTTAAGGCATCACAATGTTCAGGGTGTAGTCAAATTCAGATACTGAAATTTGAGGTTTTTTTATTGGTTTCTCAGTCGTCTTTGGCCGCTGTCTCTTTGATCTGTGTTTCTCATAATCTTCGAAAGTATGGGATTCGAAAGTTTATCTTCGTTGATAGATACCATGGCCAAATGCTTCGTTTTCACAAGGAATATGTGACGAAGATCAGAGTAAGTAATATGTATTTCAATTATTCTTTCTAATTTTCGAACATTTTATTTTATTTTTCAATTCTTTTAGATCAGAGTAAGCAATATTCACCTCGATTTCTTCCTTCCCCTTCTTGAGACTTGATTTGTTTGTTCTTTCATTTTTAAATATTGATCTCTTTATAAACACTGTTTAATTACACTGTTTTTTCATTTGTTCTTGGTTTTCACTCTTAGAGTGGAGGCAATTATATGATGCCTATTTTTCCTTTTTAACATGCAATAATTTATGCTCTGGTTTCATTATTGGTTTTTCCTATCAGGGAATTGCCTTGTTGTTGGTTAAGTTCTGTTTTTTATTCACTGTTTATATTTTGTATAGAATTGATGCTCACAATGAACTAAGCATACCCATCTCATATTTTCTCCCAATTGCAATTCTTTTCAATACGATATTTGTTGCCTTATATAAACTTCACTTTATGCCATTTTCATATTTTGTTGTTTGCATCAAGGGGTCCCTTGTCATGGCATGTCATTGAGACCATGCCATGGCAAGGGATGTTACTGTGGTATAATAGGTCATCAGGTTAGGAAACAGTGACTGGAGATCGCAATTTTGTGCATGAGGAAGATTACTTGTTCCTGTATCCATTTAGATGATTGGGAGGACATTGTGATTTGTCGACAAATATATAAAACACAAATGAAAAGTATCAATTCAAGGGATATCTGTTAATTAACCTTATATAACTTTTAAGATAATCAAAAGACCATTGAATGTATAAGTTAAAGATACATACCATCAATTCTACATAAATGAAATATTTTATTTGTGGTCCTCCTCAAGGTGGAATGTTTTTTCTTCTCTGTAGTCTTAGGCATGCACATACTTTTTTTTTTCTTTTTTTTTTTGAGAAAACATGCACGTCTTTTTCCTTGGCGGGATTGCTTCTATTGTTACAATCGGAGGCATTTACATTCATGTCTTGGCTGCCTCTAAGCTCCTTTCATTTCAAAGGTTTGGACAAACATGCATAAACTGAACACTCATCTTGTGGTCATTTGACTTTATTCTACTGTTTCTTACATTTACCAAGTGTCCATCTCATCATAGATGGGCTGGCTATAGGACACAGGTGAATAGTGTCTGAACAATAAAGCAACCAATCTCATCTTCCTCTTCTTCTTAACAACCCAGATTTTCCTTCATGAAGAAAAGCATTCCAATTGTACTTTATCCCAGGCACCGTGGCTCTAAGACCCTTTGCAGTCAACCAGCATTATATGAATGTTCGAATTAATAACCAAAGAAATTCAAGTAGCAACATAGGGTTATAGTTTGTAGGGGAGGGATGGCTTGTAATAGCTCTTCCTCTTGTTTCGATTTCCCCTCTCTGAAGGAAGGCATTTTTAATAATTTAACTTCATATAGTTCCTTATGAAGCATGATTAGTATTTATACTTAAATTGCGTTTTCTTTCTGTATTTTTTATATTACTTAATTGAGGTGTCCTGTCCTGTGGAATTCTAGTTGTATGTATGTCTAGTTATTTGTTTAAATTGCTAGTTAACAGTTTTGACTTGCTATTAAAGTAATACACTTGACATGCTATTGGAATTCATTTTTTGCATTACACCTGTTGCATTGGAAATTAAAAACATTCTAGTATTTATTTGTTTAAATTGCTAGCTAACAGTTTTGACTTGCTATTAAAGTAATACACTTGACATGCTATTGGAATTCATTTTTTGCATTACACCTGTTGCATTGGAAATTAAAAACATTCTAGTATTTATTTGTTTAAATTGCTAGCTAACAGTTTTGACTTGCTATTAAAGTAATACACTTGACATGCTATTGGAATTCATTTTTTGCATTACACCTGTTGCATTGGAAATTAAAAACATTCTAGTATCTCTGACCAGATGAACATAGACTTGGTTATTAGGTTTCAATACTGTGGTCCTGTTAAAAATTCTGACTTGGTATTTTTTTTTGCAGGGTGTCTTCTCACTGCTCATATGGTTGATATTACCATGTTTACTGGTGAAAACTATTCATGAAGTTCTACGGATTTCATCTATCCCTCACGTTGTTTGGTGGAAAGCTGCTGCTATTTTATTTGGTGTAGTCATATCATGGACTTATCTGACTGCTATTTTTTTATCATCTTGTGTACTATTTAACTTGGTTTGCAACCTTCAAGTCATTCACTTTGAGGACTATGGAAAGCTATTAGAAAGGGATTTGGATGTGTTAGTTTTTCTCAAGGAACACCTGCGCCTATGTTATCAACTGTCCAAAATTAGCCATAGGTTTCGCATATATCTTCTCCTCGCTCTATTGGTTGTCACCGCCAGTCAATCTTGGAGTCTCTTTCAGACCACAGGATATACCAGAACCGTAAATTTCATCAATGCTGGCGATTTGGCTGTAAGTGAACAATGATCTACTTTTTAATTATTTTTCATGGAAATTCTGGCTTCAGACTTGGCTGCTTAACTACTAGGGTACGAAAATCCTTGAAATAATGATCTCAATTTTTGTCAATGATTATTACTAATAAGTTTTAAGAAGTCCAAGATTCCCTGCCTCTTGAATTGATTCCATATTTGGACGCAAAGCCATAACGAAGGGTAACCGTATAGTATGATCCTTATGGTCTTAATAAGATCATGACTTTATCACCATGACTTAGTGGTTATCACTCTCGCACCAATGGTTTGGACAGTGTTGGAAGAAGAAAATCACGCAGAAAAAATCCAGTTCATGAACTGCAGGACCCTACTTTCTCGCCATCACTGTCTGAGCAATTTAATTTTACAATGTGCATTGATAAGTGATAAACCCATAGGTCATGGTTGTCAGTGTGACACTATGAATCATATTATATTCTTTCTGCCAAATGAAGTCCAATCTTATTTTAAGAATGGTGTTGACAGGTTTCCTCAGTTGTCCAAGTTGTTGGCATAATTCTTTGCTTACAAGCAGCAACAAGAATATCCCATAGGGCTCAAGGCATCTCATCAGTTGCTTGCAAATGGCATGCTTTAGTGACTTGCACATCAACCGATATGACTTTACCAAGTGGCACAGATAATGCTGAAAACTTAGAGGCAGATCCTGCTGGTTTGTTTCTTGGCAGTGAGCTTGGTAGTGAGCTTGAGAGTGATTTGGAGTCTGTTAATGATATAACACTTCCGACGCCCATTCAAATAGCCACTTATTTGTCATCTTACCACAAGAGGCAGGCTCTTGGTAAGTTATTCGGATGCAACTAACAATCATATTTTGATTCATGTATAATGGCTGCATTTTCTAAAGTTGATGATATCATTTTGTCATTATTAGTGAGTCAGACACCTTTTGGTTGAGCATGAAGAATTTGCACTAAACCTAGTTAGTTCCAGCGTGATTAACACAGAAAAGTAATGTCAGCTCTTAATTTGGGAAACATTCACTGTGTAGGTGGTTTGTAACACTAAGATGTAGTTCCCACCCAGTGTTCTCGTTTATTTGATGGGTCATAACTGAAAGGTTATGAGCTGCATGTTGGGTGCATGAAAAGGGACAGGCTAAATAGAGGGAGAAAAAATAACAAAGTAGACTGGATTAATAGATTCCATTACCCTATTCTTAAAACATTTTTTCATTATATTTGTTCTATATAATGTTCTTAAAACTGAAATGAACACAGAATAGTGTGGGATGCTGGTTTGGTTGGCTTCTGGTCAAACAACATAAAATCTACAACGTGGTATGCAAACAAGTGTCATGTTTTATATTCACTTTTCTATGTAAAACCATGTGGTAAACCTTGTAGTCCTTGTCTTTTTTAATGTTCTTCATAAGAGGTTTCACGTTATTTCAAGCTTTTGCCATTGTATTAATATACACGGCGGTTAGTTGAACCCAGATTCAGTTGAATGAAGCTACTCTGGCTTGTACCATATCACATTTCTCTACATCATTCCTCCATTTTTAACTCCTCATCTTGGGAATCTTCGTTAAAATTAAGGGTGTGGTTTCTATAAACCTATAAGTTGTCAACCTTAAACAATTAAAGTGAGGCTGATCTCTAAACCTTGCTAAAAGTTGCGGTTCTGGTGTTGGAAATCCTTATGATGCATTAAAAATCTATTTCTTCACCTAATTATGAAATTTAAAGCTCCAAAAATGTTCTAGATCGAGCAAATCTATAAACAATTTAAAAATTTTGAAAATGGACGGATGAAATAATGTGCTACAAGATGCATTATCTTTAAGGCTCAAAATCTTTTTTTATTCGTATCGATATATCTCGAGGTCGAGATGATCAGTTGTAGGGTTTTTCGACGTCGATACAACCTTTTAGGGTGGGTTATTTAGTGTACCTTACTTTTACAGTATAAGTTCTAAAATTACTTGGTATTAACTTTTACTAGATTTATATTCGCGCAACCATGCAACTGTCATGATTGTTGTATGCTGCACACCAAAACAAAAAAGTATCAGAAAGCAATTAACTCAGTTCTAGAGAAGCTAGGTAAGTAGATTGTTTCGTAGGTTGAGTCAACATTCAGAGTATGTCGGGCGGCTTGACGAAGGTTGGTCAGGGCAGATTCCCCTCTCTTTAGGATTATCAAGTACTGCTTAGAGTCCAATTTGAACAAAACCAAGTTGAACTAACCTCTTTCAACAGGTTTAGGTGACACAAGTTCTCTATGTCCACATGAAAAGACTTCTCTCGCACTTAAATAATGGGCACATTGAACTAACAGTTTGGTCACAGAATTGGATTTTATCAAAGATTTAAGTAACCCCCCTCCTGTGTGCACACATGAAAAGATTTCTCCAATTCTTGAAAAATGGGCACAAAAGAGTGAGTATTGGAATTTACTGCTAATGCTAAGGAGAGAGGGGGAAGAAGGTGTTTACTGCCTCGCTGAATTGAATTTTACTAGAGATTTGATTGCTATTGAAGTTTAGGAACATCTACTTTGTTCATTGCTTCATTTCCTCTTCTTTTAGCTACTTTTTTAAATAGCTGAGCCTATTATTAGTTGAGAGCAATAAATGCAAAGAATTGGCTCCCATAACCTGGTTTTTTTCCGCTTTCATGATATTGATTTAGTTTAATCTTATAAAGAAACATGCTTGGCTTTAGAGTGTTCTCTATCTCTGTCTCATGGAAACTAGTTGCGTAATATGAGCAGTTATGTACTTGCAAAGTAATCCTGGTGGCATCACCCTCTTTGGATGGACCGTTGATCGTGCACTGATCAACACTATCTTTGTCATTGAGCTCACCCTAGTTCTTTGGGTCCTCGGGAAAACCATCATATCTACTTCTACATGAAAGCTTCCACTCTACATTCAACCTCATTGGCTCCTCACCCAGTGTGAAATGATGATGAACCATGTAGCTTAGAAGCATACGAAGCAGACAACCACTGCAATATACGGAGTTAATCAATTTTTTAACTGAATACCAAATGCCATATTGTACTCAATGGCAGAGTTGTATTATAATCTCATGACCATGCTTGTCATATTGTACTCAATGGCAGAGTTGTATTATAATCTTATGAACATGCTTGTTTTTGAGCTCCGGTACTGTGTACAAGTACTAAATTGGCATACTATATCGAATGGAATAATTTCCTTTTTTGTCTTTCTGTATGTGTACACCACTGTAGGGATGCTTTCAGAAATGGAACAGCCAGGGAAGATGTCTATCAGGGAATCAAAGATTGAAGGCTTGATTTTTCAAAAAAATATATTCTCGAGACGGTAGTGGAGTGTTAAATTGAAGTAACAACTTCATAATATTAACTCTAAAGAAACGAGAAAATAGAAAACAAAGAGGAAGGTAGTGTTTAAATTATTAATAAAGACAAAGTGCAAGTAGTGTTTAAATTATACAAGAGCCATGTCTTTAATAATCTTCCCCAAAAGGTGGCATATCAACCCTACCTGGGGTCTTTAATAATCTTCCCCAAAAGGTGGCATATCGACCCTACCTGGCGTAACCTTGATAGTTATCTAAATATAAAGCTCCCTAAACTGTTTGAAGTACTTCCCTCTCATGAAATAGTAACACATGAAGACTACTAAAGTCGCCCCCTAATCATAAAAATCTTTATGCCCTTATAGCAAATTCTTTTCCAAGGACTGCCTAGTGCTTTTCAATCCCAATTTTTTAAAAAAGTTTAGAAACTTTTATTAGGATCCTTTAAAAAATCTAGTGATTTTAAAAAATATAGTGATTTTTCAAACTTTCTAGAAACTTTTCGTAGGATTTTTTTTCAAGAACGGCCTGGTGATTTTTCAAAAACCTTCCATATGACTTGTAAGGAGGACCTCAACCAAAGAACTTAGCAAATAAAACCATTTTCTTCAGTTTTCTATCGACACATTCTAAGGATCCTTATCATTGGCACTAATACGATGTTAAATTTGAGATTCGTCCCAAAAAAGCTTTTTTGAGTTGTCAAAAGATGGGCTCAAAAAATTGGAGAAACAAGAACCATGCCATAGTTTAGGAGCTTATGTTTAGATAACTAAAGCATTGTAAGAATATAGGAAGGGTAGAGAAGGTTGGTTATTGACCACAAAGAAGAACACTGCTCCACTATTTTAGTGGTAGAGTACACTTAACCAAAATGAAAATTTATATATAAAACAAATATCAACTACTTCAAGACAAGCACAGCAATCCACAGGACAGCATCAAATAGGAAGATGTAGAGTACACTCGACCAAAATGAAAATTTATATATAAAACAAATATCAACTACTTCAAGACAAGCACAACAATCCACAGGACAGCGTCAAATAGGAAGATGTTATAGCCAAAGGCCATCGCAGAGCTCCAAAAGTTTACCTCCAAGGGCTCACAACTCAGTCTCTAAGATACTAATGCAGCTACCGATTGACGCAAATTGATGCGTAGCAATAATAACATCATAAAAATAACACCAAAAAAATAAAAAAAAAAAGTTTGAGAGAATATACCCTCTCTCAAGGTCTGAGAGGAAATTCACTCCAAAGTTGAGAGAATATACCCTTTCTCAAGGTTTGAGAGGGAATCCACCTCAAAAATCTCTTCACGAAACCAAATTTTATTAACTCGTCCACTTTTTTTACAATGAAGGGAAACCTCCTTTTAAATAGACTAAAAAATAATATGAACATTAACAACAAAAAAACTCTCTCTACACTTTTCCTATTTTATCTCTTCTTCCCTATTTTCTCTCTCTTAAAATCATATGCCAAATTTTCCCTATCCTCTCTCTCTTTAATTTACTACCAAAAATTAAGCTCGTTTCTATCCTACGTTTTGCCCAAAATTCTCCCCAATTTTGATTATTGTTGATAAGGATAAACTTTCTCTAAACTTAACCTTATCTTATTTATATTCTTAAACTGCCCCCTATAATTTAACCTTATCGATTTATATTCCAAATTAACTAACCCACATCAATCAATAATTAATTAACCCAAATCCATAAATATCAACTCACACACAAACTCAATGCCCACAAATATCCCTGCACGCCTCCTCTCTCATTCCTGAAGAGATAAACTAAATAATAATAAAAAATTAAAATAACCCCAATATTATTTGCATAAGATACTCATGCTTTTCCTTTTTCTTACACTTTATACCCAAAACATCTCTCTATATTGAGGTTTTTCTTGTAATTTTCAGCATAGATATTCAATACATCTTTTATATTTTAAAAATACCTCTTTGGTTCCAACACCCTCTAAGAACCTTCTTTTTCTTTTCTGATAATTCCACAGAACACTTGGAAGCCCTAGAAAAACGAAAAACAAACTACCCCTTCTGAAAGTTTTGAATTAAAATTTTGACATCATCAAATTTACTTAAAATTTATTTTGCCCGCCAAAAAAATGTTGGACACTTTTGAAACTTTAGTTCTTGCACCTCAAACAACTTGTTAATATTAGATATAATTTTTCATTACTTCAATTATGGATATTATGCTAGACTCACATAACTAGATTAAACTTTAATGCAAGTTGCAGTATATTGTTTAACTATACCTTTTATTAGGAACTAAATTTCGTTATATATCACAAGGGAAATCATATGCAAGTGTCTTCTAGGGCCTTATCTGAATTCGAAAAAAAGACACCGATTGGGAGATCTTATGTGTAGTGCATTTGGTGTTTTTTTTTTTTTAACAAAAGTAGTACATTTGGTGTTATGTTCTCATCACCAATGTGTACAACCATAATTATTGACCAAATTAGATCCCAGATCTGGTTGGAGCCATGGTAGCGACAAGCAGGAAACTCTCGGAGTCAGTATACCTTAAAATCTTGGGATCTTGATCCCAATATGTGGGGGAGTTTGATCCAAGATTAATATGGATTGTATGATAAATAGTAAAGGACCAAATTCATGTAGTGGTTAAAAATCGAGGTCCCCAAGAGTATTTAACTAGTTAAGTAGCACAAAATATACTACCATACTATACCACACTCCTATATAATAATATCCTGCTATATTATACTACAATACTATGTCATATAATATATTCTATTAGACTATACCGTATGCTAGTATATGTAAACTCACCATATACAACCAATGTTTGGTGTCTTAAGTGTCTAGTACGTTGGTTTAAAAAGCAGTATGGCAAAACATATCCGTACATTTATTTTTAGAATTACATTATTGCATTATATAATATAGCATTCCATCGTATAAGACTAAATAAATGGTTGGAGAGGTGGTAAGAGTGTTCTTAAAGCAAGGTATTGAGAGTTTGACTCGTTATGAGCATATCCTTTTACAACTAATAAAATATTTATTAAGTATATATATTTTAGCTGTACCTTTTTTTAACATTCAACAACTAATGGTGATGTAATAGCATGTGAGGCCGTGGAAGAGTTCAGTTAAAGTGGGGTCTGATTCCCATGATGAACATGGTTACCTTTTTATTACTAAATAATAGTAGAGAAAGAGAGAGAAAAATGTTGTAAGCCATGGGAATGGACCAATAGACTCGCCAAGAGAAAAAAAAATAAGTGTTAAAATTTGAAGATCTAATATTATATGTCAAAAATTATAGGATATTCAATTTAAACTCTCGATACTGTATTGAAAAATGATGCCATCAGCCAACACATATGTTCACGTTTGTGTTGGGCCCTTGTCAAAACATGCGTTAACATGCAATGCCGGCCAATACATGGAGTGTTGTGGTAACATGGTATATAATGATATAATGTACACTATACTATAATGTACATACTACAATAACATACCACACTACCATAATATACTGCTATAATATACAACATTGTTATGCTATAGTACATTATTATACTATGCCACATTACTAGGGAATTTAGATCACCTATAACTCAAAATCTCGATAGCTAAAAAAACGGATCGAGATTCCAAAATTTAAACAACGTGAATGAGTGAGATTCCCTTCCTTGGAGCGTAGAAGCAAGCATGCAGCACGGAATCGAACCCTTGGTAGAACAATCCCGGAAGCTAAATGTCACCTCAACACTCCATATATAGGTTGGTGTCGTGTGTCAACAGTTAGAAACACGAGCTACATGTGACATACGCATTGGCTGATGTCATCATTTTTCAATATTATGTTTTGAATTAAGTATCATATAATTGTTGATATATAATATTAGATCTCCAAATGGTAGCACTTACTTTTTACTTTTGGCAAATCCATGATTCCATTCACATGGCTTGCAATGTTTTTTTTTTTCTCTTTTTTTTTTTACTATTCTTTAGTAATAAAAAAGGTAGCCCATGCTCATGATGAGAATGGAACCCCTCTTCAACTGTTCCATACCTTCACATGCTATCACATCACCATTAGTCTTTGAATGTTAAAAAAAAGAAAATTAAATTATGCATATTTAATAAAATAGTTTATTAATTGTAAAAAAAATATGGTCACTATGGGATTCAAACTCTCAATACCTTGAATTAAACCAGCCGTTTAATTAATATCATAAAAAAAATACTACATTATACAATATTTCAATTATAAAAAATAAATATACAGATGTATCTTACCGTACTAGCTTTATAGATCGACATACTAGACACTTGTAGACTCCATGTAAAACAAGGTTATATGTATTTAACATTTTGTCATTTTCTACACGCAAAAGGGCATATAAAGATTACACCGGTCCTTGAGAAAGGTGTTTTACCTCCATTGTAGATAAGCCCACCTGTTTGTTAGCTATTCCCATAGGCCGTATACATTAGATAAAATATAAAAAGGAAATTTATCAAACCCGCCACACAAAATACACCATTTAGCATTTCACTCATTTGTTTGCTCCTAATTTCAAAAGCCCTCAAAGGATAATATTAAAATGGGTCAATAATGGGTTAGAAATTGTGGGAGGGGCGATGTTCACTTTTGCGACTAGGCAGTGTTCAAAAAGGCACCCACCTAGGCGGGCCAACGCCCTAGGCACTCACCTCGAGGGCTCACCTAGGATATTGATGTATTTTTTATTGTTCACCAAATTAAAATAATAAAAAATATTTTTAACAAAAAAGATGACTTTAATTGTTTTGGGGGTATTTTGGTCAACTATTTTGTTCAAAATTATCTTTTTATTATTTTTATTTGACGCTTCAAATAAAAATGCATTTATGCCTAAATTCTAGAAAATACCTAAATAAAAAATAAAATGCAAAACTTTTTTTGGGCCATTGGATGATATTAGGTTTAATTTGAACCATCAAAGTGTTCTTGTGCACTGTTCAAGCGTCCACAACACGTGGAAGCTATATCATCCCATAAAAGAATTTAAAAATTTATTTTAATATATGAAAATGTAGACAATGTGACAATTAACTTTTGATACAAGGAGGTCACAATCATCATTAACTGTTAGATTTGAAATTCAATGGTTGAGGATGTGCCATTGTTTTGACACAAAATCCAAAATAAAAATTTCTTGAATTGGATTTCACATCCAATTGTTAAAAGTAATTGCGACCTCATACCAAATATATACCTTACACATATAAATGCCAGGTCAAATAGGGGTCACCCTACTCAAACCAAATTGATAAGATTCAAGTTGGACTAAGAACTACACCCTAACTAAGATGGGTCTAAGTCAAATAAACCTATATCCGACCTGTCGGCTCCATTTTGTGGGTCTAAACTTGGACCCTGTTGGGTAAAGCTGTCGGGTTCATAAGTCCTTAGGAACAATGTTAAAAAATGCAGAGGCAGCCGTCGAGGCTGTGGCGCCTTGCCTACTTAATTGAGCGTTTCATAACTAAGCCCTCCCCTCCCCCCCCCCCCCCCCCCCCCTCCCCTCTCTCTTTTCTCCCTCTTCTTTCTTTTCGGGGCACCTCAATCATCAAACGCATGCCTAGGTAGGCAAAGCGCCACAGCCACCGCCTCGACGGTCATCTCCACATTTTTTAACATTGTGCCTAGGGATAGGAAATGGTTCATATTGACTCGACAGGTCGACCCGACAATGTCTAGGTCTGGAACCACAAAATCGAGATGACATGTCAGAACTAGGTTTATTATACATAAACCCATCCCAGTTAGGGTCTGATTCTGCTTCCAACTTGGATCCTCTTACCAAGTTGGTTCAAGTTAAGTGACCCCCTACCTGACCTGGTATTTATGTGTATAAGGTATATTTTTTGTACGATGTCGCAATCACTTTTAGCAATGGACGTGAAATCCAATAAATGAAAATGTGTTACAACATTTGAGAAATTTTATTTTAGACTTTGTTTTGACATCCTCAACCACCCAATTTCAAATCTAACAGTCAATGATGATTGTCATATCTTTGTATCAAAAGTTAGTGGTCTCATTTTTACATTTCCATATATAAAAATAATTTTTGATATTTTTTTATGGAATGGTATACCTCCCACATGCTGCGAACAATTGAACAGTGCACAAGAACCCTTTGAGGATTCATAGTTGAACCTAATATCATCCAATGGCCCAAAAAACGTTTGGCATTGTATTATTTGTAAATGACATTTTCTAGAATTTGGGCATAAGTGCATTTTATATGGAGAACCAAATAAAAATAATTGAACAAAACTATTGACCAAAATACCCCCAAAATAATATAAGGATATTTAAGGTCAGTTTTTTTGTTAAAAATATTTATTCATTATTTTTATTTGGTGAACCATACAAAATACATCAACATTCAAAATTATAAGTAAATATCATTTTTAAATAAAAAAATAAAATATGAAACTCTTTTCTAGCCATTGGATGTGGAAATATTTAATCTGAACCACAAGCACCCATCCACCATCCACATCATGTGGACAAGAGGCTTTCTTTATATTTTTAGACTTGGACCCAACCCAAATAAGGCTAGCAATGGGCCAAGCCAGCCCTGGCCCTTGGATCCATAAAGATGGGCAGGGCCAAATAAAATAAAAATAAAAAAATAAAGAAAAATAGGGTTGCAGCGGGCTGAACCATGCTGGACCTATCGTAGCCCTAGCCCAAGCCCAAGCCCGGCTCTGCCCTACCCTCGGGGCACATTTCATGGCCCAAGCCCGGCCCTGCCCTAGTCTTTTAGGGCCTAGTTGGATGGGCCAAGCAGAACCGACCTAGTATTTATGTGTAAGGCACATACAAATATACAGTAACATATTATAAAATGAACAATTGTTTCATGCAGTCTGGACTGCATTTATACGGCATCCATCTTAAAGATGGATGCAAATAGGTGGTCCATCTAAAAACAATTGTAACTAACAGTCCAAATGTTTTTTTAATATAATTACGATTTTTAGTTTTCAAATTTTATTTACTTTTTCATATTAATGATCTCCATGTTAAAGATTATATATTTTCTAAAAATTAAGATCAGATTATATTTAAAAAATATATTTATTGCCGAGCTCGTATTTCTACATGTGCGGGCTTGCCCGCACGCTAACCACATCCTTATAAAATATATAGAACTAACTTTTTATTTTTTTATTTCTAGACCAGGACTCACTGGTCGGGTCCAGGTCCAATTAACCTGGACCCAATCGGGTCCACCTCTAACCTATACCTAGGTCTGGTCATGGTCCAAGTCGACCCACACCCAACCGACCATTCCCGGACCTATTTGTGGCTCCATCAAAACCAAAGTAGTTTCTTAAAAGATTATATGCTCCCCAGGGAGCAAATGTGCATATTTGCTACCTCGGGCAAAACCATAGCTAGAAGAATGATTAGGACCCCAAATTTTTGGAATGTGACCAACTTAACCTAGAGACCAAAAACAGAAAAAATAAAAAAGAACTTTATTACGCACCCTGGATTGCAGAATGACCATCCAATTTTTTGACTGTCAAATCTAGTTGTTTACATAGTATTTTTTTTTTTTTAACGTAAATTTACTCATCGAGTGAGAAAATGCATTTTTTGTTCCCCAGGGAGCATAGTACACACGTGAAAAAATATTGGTATTCAAAAAATATCAATATCTCATATTGGTGGTATTCCGAAAAACCACTTTAGTTATGATGGAGGGGTAAAATTGGACATTGCCCCTCCATCCTATGATGTGCACGTTGATGGGTTTTTCACAAGTAGGCCAAAGGGAATGCGTGAAATGTTAAATACTAAATTTCTTAGAGTGTGCTTCAATAAAGTTCCCATTATAAAAATAATAACTGTATATAAATGTTCAACGACAATTATTTTCTCTTTAATATATATTTCAGCATGATAATCTTGCACATAAAGTAAATATTTCTTTTATACTTATTGTATTACAAACGCATGTCACCATTTCAGAATTTTTGGACGAGCATGTAAAACACCCTACATGTGGCCGAACGAGTAAATATTTCTTTTATACTTATTGTATTACAAAAGCATGTCACCATGTCCGAATTTTTGGACGAGCATGTAAAACACCCTACATGTGGCCGAACGCCAACACCCGTGTTAGCATCATGAAACTCAGGGAGTCGCCACATCATATATTCTTGACTTCAAGTCCTAGCCCTCCTCCATAAATGCTCGATTCTGCTGTGCCCACACTGATCACAATAAAAAAAAGGAAAATATTCCATACCCAGCAGAAGTATGGAATGGGATACCCAGACCCAAGATCCACCGCCAGTGGGACCATGGATGACAAGTTGTTGCTCAATTTTATAGCTGCCCAGTTTTTTTGGTCGGAACTAGTGATTCAAAAGTCGGCGAGTCGAACCGAACTCATCTGATTTGATTCGAGAATCGGCATACTTGAATCGGTTCCAATGAAATATCGAAAATCGTCACCCGATTGTAGAGAAGAATCAACGATTCCATGCTGTAAATCGTCACGTGTGACGTCATGAATCGGAGAATCATGACGTCGTGGGTATTTTTGTAAATACCCAATTCTTCAATGGGTATTTTTGTAAATTTTAAAAAG
>NW_006499848.1:1333053-1343415 GCF_000471905.2 Amborella trichopoda
TTTTTGCAAGAGGGGCCGTAAAAAAAGAATCCTCCACCATGGACTGAGATCCATACTTTGGCTGTCCAACGACTTAAGCAAAAAGCTAAAGAATTACCTTGTTTAACACTTCCCAATCCTACTGCATTTAAAATCATTGAATGCGATGCCTCTGACTTAGGTCTCGGCGGCATACTAAAACAAAAGTGTGATTCTACTGAGCAATTAATCCGCGTTACTTCTAAAACATGGAATCCTATACAAAAGAATTATTCCACTATCAAAAAAGAATTACTTGCCATTATACATTGTGTTACTAAGTTCCAAAGTGATATTTTGAATCAACATTTCTTGATACGTACTGATTGTAAAGCTGCTAAGGACATTCTGCAAAAGGATGTTCAAAATCTTGTTTCAAAACAAATATTTGCACTTTGGCAAGCGATATTATCCGTTTTTTATTTTTCTATTGAACATCTTCCCGGCTCTGCTAATTCATTACCTGACTTTCTTACCCGTAAATTTTTGCAGGGGGGTCGTATATTACCACCACTACCTGAGCCAGATAGTATTCCTTATGGTTTACAATTATTTTTGCAAAATACTTATAGAAATATGAATACATCTCAAGGTAACAATCATGACAAACAAAAAATGCACTTGGTACCCTGTCCCATATTTGTACAATAGAAGAGTTTGAACATAACGGATTATATATAATGAGACTACGAAAATATCACAATTAGTTACTCCCTCTCGTTCGAAATGAAATCATTTATTTTTAGTTCAAAGAGGCCGATTATTTATTCTCTCATTCTTTCATGGAAAAGTATTTTTTCCTCTTTTGTACAAGAAAAAGTACATAAAAAAATTATTTATCTTTTACAATATGGTTACGATTAATGTTAACGTGAAGGTGAGATGGATTTTGACAAGAGTGAGACGGTGAGAGGGAATGGTGGTCTAGAGAGAGAAACCCTTGGATTTTGGGCATGAGAGAGAGAGAGTTTGGCAAGGCACGAAATGAAATGCAAACAAATATCTATCTTGTACAATCTACAAGCACTGAAATCAACTCTTGCGTAGCATACAACCATGGATCTCGCCACTCTTATCCCTTCTTTTCTCTCTCTCTAAATTCACTCCTACTCGCCTTCTCCCACAGACTCCATGCTTCTTCCACTTGCCTTTCACTCTCTACATTTCCAATCTCGAGAGTGAGAGAACCAAAACCCAAATGGGAATTTGCACTGCCCCATTGGATTTCCTCCCTCACCATGCTTTCTCTCTCTTCTCTTCAAATGGGTCTTCTTCTTCTAGGTCGATGGTGGCTTCTGGCCATGGTGGGAGCCTGTTTCTCTCTCCTAAAACGGTGAGAAGGGCCTGTGTTTGTTCAACTTCGAGTGCTGATACATTGACGACTTCTTCCAGGACTGGAGGGGGGAATTCTCGTGTTCTGGGATCCAAAGAAGGTGAAATCGATCTCAAGTCATGGATGCACAGTCAGGGGCTTCCTCCTTGTAAAGTTTTGTTGAGAGAGAAGCCTTCTCATGATGAGAAGCATAGGCCTATTCACTATGTTGCAGCTAGTGAGGATCTTCAGGTAGTTGATGTCATTTTTGTTCTTCTCCCTAGATTTTCTATGTGGGTTTTGTTTATTGTTCGTATTATTGTCTCCCGATTTTCAATGTGGTCTTTTGTTTATTTGTTTGTAATCTAGTTTTCCTCGCTGGATTTATATCAGGGACTCAGGGTTTTGCTTCTTGTTTTTTTATTGTTATTCTTCTCTATGCAATTTCTACACGGGTTTTGTTCATAGGTTTTTTTTTTCATTATTTTGTTGATTTTATTACGAAGATGTGTTCTCTATGTGGGTCATTGCTGTTCTTTCTAGATTTTCGTAGTGGGTGTTGTTTATCAATTTTATTTGTTAATTTTGTGAGAATTATTGTTCTATATGTCGTTCATTGTTGTTCTTCTTTCTGTATTTCTTTTTGGGTCTTTCTAAATTTTATTCGGCGTTGGTGCTCTTTTTTTTTTTCCAATGGGTTCCAATTGGTGCTCTTTGTGTGGGTCATTGTTGTTATTCTTTTTAGATTTTCTTTGTGGCTGTAGTTTATATGCTTTTGTGGTTTCATTGTCTTTGTTAATTTCACTGGGGATTGGTATTCGTTATGTGGGTTGTTGTTGTTGTTTGTATATGTCTTTGTGGGCATGCGGTGGTGTTTATATTTGTTGTTTCATTTTCTTAGTTCGGTAATATTGATTCATTAGGAACTGGTGTCCTTCATTTGGGTCATTGTTGTTCTTTTTTTCTAGTTTTTCGTTGGGTTTTTTATATATTTGTCGTTTTACGAGATCATTAATTTTTAAGAATTGTTCTTCTCTGTATGGACCTTTAGTTGCTCTATTTTTTGGGTTTTAGTATATATTTTTTGTTCTATGGTATCATTAATTTTGTTGGGAACTGTTCTTCTCTATAGGAATCTTTATTTTAGTATCTTTTATTTTTGCTGGTTTTTTTCTACCAAACAATGTGCAGTGCATCTCTTTGGCTTTTCAAATTTTCTTTGGTGCAAAGTGCCTTGCTCATTGCTGTTTTGTTTGGGAATTTTGGCAGGCAGGGGATGTAGCATTCTCAATTCCAAACTCTCTCATTGTGACACTTGAAAGAGTTCTGGGAAATGAACATATTGGTGAGGCATATTTTACTTTTCATTAAGTTTTACAATTCTCTCTCCCTCTCTGAGAGATTTTGTTTGACTATGATTTCATAGTTGTATTACGTAGTTAATGATGCTTTTGTTGTCCCCATTCATTTTAACTGGTAAAATTACTCATTTCCCTTTTAATTAACTCGATTTTCTTCATCATGACATAAATTTCCTTTTGTACTTTGAGTTAGAAGCTATTGGAATACAAAAAGGTTTTGATTGAGGTTTCTCATGACATAATTTTCTTGAACCTGTTTTTTCCTGAATTCTTTCTCTAACTAGCATTTGAGTTTACAAACTACCATGGAAATTGACTGCTTTTACATGGAGTTCAGGAAATGAAATTGCAAAACATTTGGTCCTCCTGTAGGAGGATTGTAATAGTGTCCTCCTATTCCATCTCCACACTCTGTTCATTAGATCGTTGGATATTGACGAGTAAAACCTAGAAACAAATATTAAAATGACCAGGGCGTTCCCAAAATGAAGGTGCGGCAATGGTGGTTTCCATCAAGGTTTTTTCTGTTAAATGTTGTGGTCTAGGTGACAAGGACATGATACAAGAAGCCTTGTCTGATTTGGATTTGAAGAGTCCAACTCACCTGCCTATATTTTGCCAAGTCTAGAACGACACATCTTTACAAGTCTATACGACGCATACCTCTTTATACATATTTGTTTATAAAATCAATTTCTGACTTCTTGATAATAAAATTAACTTAAAAAAAAAACGTGTGGGTCAAAATCAAAGACATGTGTTTTACCAATGCGTGTCTTACAAAATAGACACATGCCTTAAGATTATGTCACATGTATATCTACATGGGAGACATGCCATGTCTCACATCCAAATGAAAATTTCCAAACATGCATGTTGACAAGGATTTCCTGTGACTCTAATGACATGTGTGTCTGGTGTGTTGGCACGTGGCACGTTGGTGCGTGGCACGATGCACGTGGCACGTGTATCACTGGCCAAATAAGCGACCACGAACCCCAACACCCGGCAGACTTCGTTGATAAACCTGTGGGCTTTCGGGTACTCCAACCTAGGATCCAATGTGAGATTTTTGCTAAGAAAGTGTTTGAATGGCTCTCTTGGACATTTTATGTGACTTGTCTGGCCTGCCTCCCCACACATTCACTCATGCAATGCGTGCGCTCATGCTGAGTTCTGCCCCCAAAATCATGAAGTTCAGGGCAGAGGCATGGGAGCCCACCGGATTTTTACATAGGTTGTCGCAAAGGTGTTTTCATCAATCACTTGGCTGGCTTGCTGGAGACCTCCACAAGTTCCGGTCAGAATTGCCACATAATAAGACAGGATGATACTATTACAGTCTTCCAACAGGAGGATCTAAAGTTTTCCCCTAAATAAATAACTAGTAATTTGTTAATGTATTGAAAGAAACTTGTTAACGGCGATAAATTGTTGATTTCTATGCAGCGGAATTGTTGACAACTAACAAGCTCTCAGAATTGGCCTGTTTGGCACTATATCTCATGTATGAGAAGAAGCAAGGGAAGAAGTCTTTTTGGTATCCATTCATCAGGGAGCTTGATCGTCAACGAGGAAGAGGGCAGCTGGCTGTTGAATCCCCTCTTTTGTGGTCTGAAAGTGAACTAGCATATCTAACTGGCAGCCCAACTAGGGTATTATGTGCTACTCTTTTTCTTGATAACTAGGTCACCATGTTATATTACTCACTTTGGATTTGAATTACTTGTCTGGATGCTACATTGCATAGATGCTTCTATGTATCTTGCATGAATGGCAAAGAAATACCAGTTTATTGTGGTTTGCTTATCCCTAGTGCAGCTTCAGTGGCTTATAGATGCTAAATAGATGCTTGATAGATCTAAAGTTTCTGATGCGATTATTCTCCTGTAATGGCTCAGGCTGAAGTTCTAGAAAGAGCGGAGGGTATCAAGAGAGAATATGATGAACTTGACACAGTTTGGTTTATGGCTGGTTCATTATTTCAGGTTTCAACTGCATCTTAATAGCTCAAGGATTTTATTCTGGTTAACAAATGGCTTTTATTGTTCCATGTATGTTATTGAATGACATTATTTTTGTATGATTTTGAAAAGAAAAATCTAGCATCATGTTGTTTATTGCTTTGTGCTTTTACATGTTGCAGCAATACCCATATGATATACCAACTGAGGCTTTCCCCTTTGAAATATTCAAACAAGCTTTTGTTGCAGTCCAGTCCTGTGTTGTACATTTGCAGGTAATCCTTTTGGCGTGATATACAAAATAACGTATGGATATCCTAGTTCTGGCATTCTTGTGGCCCTATATTCAAAAATGCTTTAATGTTATGATGACGAGGTTCATGATGATCGTGACAACAATTAAAAATTATAAAGACTGACTTAGTGAGACTTAGCCTTTTTGAATTTGGCTAAATGAGTGGTTATGTTTTTCTTTTATAATTTACAATTTGATTGGAATTTTGTGAATTGCTACATTAATGTGTGAACATCTTTTAATTTTTATTTCTTACTTTTGGTAAATAAATCTGAACAATTGTGTGATTGATGTGCAATGATGGTGATCACAATATCTTAAAAATGTATTATCTTAGAATTTTCTTCTTTATAATTTTTTTATTTTTTTGATTTTCATGTGTCTTGTATCATTCTATACAGTACAAATCTGAAGTCTTCATTTGAAGCCCTAGGGAGCCAAAGCATTCTCTTACTCAGCCAAACTGAAATATGTTCTAAAGGAAATCACGGCATTTTATTGAATTGGATATTTATAAAAATCAAGGAATGGTATTTTTCACTTGCACGCTATTGTATTACTGGTGACAGGTCGCTATCGAAATACGGGCTGCTACAAACCAATGTTTCAAAAAAAGGTCTGCTCGGTGCCTAGGCTCTTGCCTAGGCATTCTGGACCAAAACACCGCACACCCAGCCCCAGGCGGCCCAACATGGGCGGATGTACTTGGGCGAGCGCCCAGGTGGGCGCCTAGTGCCCAGTTTTGGGTGGGTGCCCAGGGCCGTGGGCCCTTTTTACGTTTTCTTAAACTCGCCCAAAAGGGCAAAGGGGGTCATTTTGACCTCCAAGATTGTATAAATTCATTATGGGGGTTATTTTTAACCTCCAAAGTGAAAAAAAAAAACCCTCAATCTCTATGTTGAATGTATTTTTAGAATCTAAAGTAATTTTTGAGAATCTAAAGTAATTTTTGAGAATCAAAAGTATTTTTTGTGGATTGAAAAAGTTTTCTTTTTCCATTGAAATTATTTTTAGGGTGCTATTGGTGGTATTAGGAGACTTTTGAGTTGATTAGTAGCTCGATTTAAAATATCTTAAGAATTTGTACTACAAGGTGCCCAAGGCTCTGGGCACCAAGCCAGCCGCCTAGGGGCCGATTTTGAAACCTTGCTACAGACTTGAGGTTTTCAATAGCTAGGTGCTACTTAGCACTCCTCTGCACTATTGCATTTTAGGAGATATCGAATCCATGAATGAGTTACTTGGTATTCTTGTAACCTGTTCAGAAGTTAACTTGACCTGAAGGTTGAGGAACTTGAAAAAAGCAGGTTAAGACATTCATTAATAAATCAAAATATAATCAGTATAACCATTGTTAAGAGGGATAGGGTTGGAACTTCAAATTTGAGCTTGCAATCTTGAACACCTTAACCAATCAAGTCTAGTAAAATCCCCACATTAGTCTTTTTCAGATGGCTTCTTAGAAAAATAATGATTTTTTTTTCTGACTGTTATTTTTCTAATGAGTAGCTCTCTGAAGAGTTGATGCTGCTTCTTATGACACGCTGTCATTGCTGGATGTAGTAGTTGGTGTGGCTGGCAAAAAGATATTGGGGCTTACAATATGCTCTTCTACCTAGTAATTGTGCAGTGTCTGCCTTTTATGATTGTAGACTGTAACAAGATAGTTGGGCATGCCACTTGACACGATATTTTGGATCCCTATAGTTCATCGGAGTTTGGGGGTGGACTACCTACTTGTATAAAAGTATTCCATTTGTGTCATGTTTTAAGATGTTTAGCGACCACACTAATGCTTTTTGCTTCTTTGGTGCAACCAGAATGTCAGTTTGGCTCGTAGGTTTGCTTTAGTTCCTTTGGGGCCTCCTCTTCTTGCATATAAAAGCAATTGCAAGGCAATGTTGACAGCTGTAGAAAATGCTGTTCAGCTGGTAGTTGACCGTGCATACAAGGCTGGAGAAGCAATTGTTGTCTGGTATTACCATTTGGAGATAGTTCTTCTTTGAATGTCATTTGTTAGCTCAACATCAACATTTCAAAAGAAAAAAAAAAAACATTTATTCGCTTACGATTGTGATTGTCACATACTCCAGTTCTATCGCTCGATGGGATGCTATACTACAATCTGGACCATGGAAAACCATAGTCTATTGGGTTCATCGCTCTTGAAATGGTATTGCGGTGAATTGGTGTTGGACTGAGAGTACCCACCAGAACAGGACATGACCCAATTGTGGGTGGGTCCCACTGTCCATCATCGTCTGTCTTTTTATCATGCAGTCATCACTGTCCATTTTATCAGCCAGTGATGATCCCAGACTAAAGTTTTCCATAGTCTATTAGCATATAAGTTTGAACTTCCCCTTGCGAGACGCATTGATTAGTATGCTTTAGGATGTCTTTTAAAGATTGGCAGATATCTGTAGGTGTGGACCACAACCAAATTCGAGGTTACTTTTGAATTATGGTTTTGTGGATGAAGATAATCCTTATGATCGCCTATTTATCAAGGTAAATTATGGGTTTCCTCATTTTTGTCTGTAGATTTATATTCCCCAAATTTTCTTTTGTACCAACGTGTTCCTTATGAACCCTTTGATCCAGGCCTCTCTCAATACAGATGATCCTCAATATCAGGACAAACGAATGATTGCACAACGAAATGGGAAATTAACTGTGCAAGCCTTTCATGTATGGGAACATAATCTTCTGGAGAAAAGTATATCCTTCCGGTAAATTTTGTGTGGCAAAGTATACTGAACCTGTGTATGGTAGACCATACTCAGGTGTGTATGGTGTACTACTACAGATACCTATTAGTATACTTTCCCATCTCGAATTTACAATTTAGGGCTAGATCGCAATTAAATGGCCTAGACTGATTCAGGTGTATGCTGGAAGAGAAAGGGAAGCTGTCACGGATATGCTGCCATACATGCGATTAGGCTATGTTTCAGATCCTTCAGAGATGCATTCAGTTATTTCCTCCCAAGGCCCTATTTGTCCTGTAAGTTCGTGTATTGATTTAACATCTTTATTATGCGATAACTATTTGAATTCTTTTGAGATAATTGTTTCCCGCATTCACTTTTGGGAAGTAGATCTATCAGGTCCTAGCATTCAATTATGGAAGGTATAGTGAGAAAGTGGAATCCATTGCATTTCATCGTTTATATGGACAGTGATGACCCAATTGCCTGCATGTTTTCCAAAGTCCAGTGGATTATATTCTATACATTCTTTTGAGAATTAGATTACATAATGTACTCTTTTTCCTTTGTTAGTTTTCTTTGCCTCACTCATTCTTATATCTTCTTTCATTCCTTGAAAATAATTATTTGTTATTAAGGATTAATGGCTAAGAGTCTGGACAGGGTGGCTTACTATATATCTGCCTCTATTTAAGCGATTATTATCTTATGTATTATTTGGTAGGCCTCTGTATGCAAGCCTTTGTAATTGTAATAACATCTAAACCATTGTTGTTGGGATCGGGAGTGGGAGCGGTACCGGGATCGGGAACAGTACCAGGATCAAGATCGGGATTGGGAGTGAGGGATCGTGAAACGCTAGAAGATCCCTATAGTTGGGAATGCCATCCATACAATGCATATATTAGGGATTGAGATTCCAACTTTTTGGGGTTCTTGATCCCAACTTTTTGGGGATCTTGTTACCAACAAAGTGTATGATAATCAAGGATTATGTATACTCTTTAAATTAGGGATTTTATTATTGATAGCAAGCAAGTAATAGTTGTGTTGCTAGCTGACTATAAACAAAAAAATCATCAACTTGGTTGTTCCATTGGTCTTTAAGATTGGGATTGAGATCCCTGACAGCAGGAATTGGGACCCCTATTAGCGAGGTCCATGATCTCAAAATTTAAAAATCGAGATCCCTGAGAAATCTGTTCTAGGAGCGACAGAATCGAGATCCTAGAAGGGATCGCCTACCAAGATCTCAACAATGTGCATACTACTTTGTTTCTTTTATTGCATATGATGGAACAGTGTACTGCTGTATGTTTACTCTTGTTCAAGAACCCTTGGTTTGCATGATAACATCGATATCCATAGAGAAGATTCAGTAACTTTTATTCACGTCCTTTTTAAGTCTTACTCTACAGGTGGCTTATTGGTTCTGGCCCTGTATGGTCTCAATACCATTGAGTTTGGGTTTTGTCCCATCATTTTCCCCAATGGCTATGGGCAATTAGTGAATCGAATAGTGATTTCATTGCTTTATAAGACATTAGTTCCTTGTGTGCAGTAGAACGTGAAAGGCAAAGATAAGTACCCCCGCCCCTAAGAAAATTGCCATCTGCCTATGAATAGAGACATGTGCAAGAAGAAAACCAAAATGCTTAGTAGTTAGGATTTGTAAGGATAGGTAACTAACCATTTTTGGATGCAAGACTATATTATGTTGAGATTGTACACCATGCTTACTGCATGTTGCGTACTAATATTACACATGTATTCTCACCATCAATTGTAAGTGACAGACAGTTAAGATAAATTGTTCCTGCACTGAAGACCTCCATTGCCTGCTCAAGCCGGAAAATGGTTCATCTCTACCATCTGTCATGGAATACAAACAGTGTTACTGACTATTATCGTACTCCATGTAGTATTGCTATAATTTCCCTATTAAGCTTTAGAACCTGTTAATTTTATGGATTGCATTCTCCACTGGAATCTGGGACTAAAACTTTGATTTGGAGTTAATAAATGCTCAAAAATTAGAAAGAACTTCAGAAGTTCATTGCGTAAGAAAGGTTAACTTGTATCTTGAAAATTCATCTTTAAAAATTAATATATATTTCCCTTGTCAAAAGGAAAAAAAATATTAATATTTATATCCAACTTGGACGAAAGAAAAAGGGGACTATAAAAGGGGATTCCTAAGAATGCAATAAACAACTTAAAACAAATCCTTATAATTACTTTTAGAAGAACAGAAATTATTGAAAAGAAAATAGTAAATGTAAATGGTTTCATTTCAAGCTTTACAGAATTGTGAGCAATACACTGCATTGGAGGAAACACTTGTTAATTTCGTTAGTAATGATTACCTCAGATTGACAACTGTTGAAAATAAATTAAGTGAAAAGTAATACCTGATCGTTTTTGGGAAGTTTAGTATCAAATATCCTTTAATCCCCCATAAAAGGAATCATTTTTATGTGCTCTTATGTTTTCTTCTTGCTAGTATATTGGGAGAATGAGGTAATGTATGGTTGCCTGTGGTGGATGGTTTATGTCATATGATATGACAATGTTCACAGGTGAGTCCCTGCATGGAAAGAGCAGTTCTTGACCAGCTCGCTGGCTATTTCAAAGATAGGCTTGCTGGCTACCCTACAACCTCATCTGAAGATGAAGCCCGGGTAACCTCTCTCTCTCTCTC
>NW_006499848.1:1347606-1371415 GCF_000471905.2 Amborella trichopoda
CTTCTACCTTTTTCTCTAAGGAAATATATATATATATATATATATATATATATAAAAGGTTGAAAATTTCTTAACAATATCACTAAAAGGATCAAAAACNTTACAAATATATAGTGTTACTTTTAGATTTCTATATTAATAGAAAATGTCATCAAAAATTTTGAAAAATTCCTAAATTACTCCATATTGGGAAGTCTGAATAATGTCTAAATAATTTAGGTTACTTTGATAATTTTAATTAGGGGTAAATTACTAAAATACCCTATGTTGTTATGGTTTCCAAACACTGAGATTGATATAAATTTATATATACCTCTTTTTTGGCGGTTTGAATATTTTTTAACCTTTTTGATGATATTGTAATGGATTTCAACATTTTTTTTTCTTTTTTTTTTTTTTTTTTTTTGTACACTTTTCCTTTTTTCTAATTGGTCACTAGATAAGGAGGTTACAACCCCAAACTTAGGTCCTAAATCCAACGGTGGCATGATATTGAGGACATTGGAAAAGGTACAGTGAAATTTCAGGCCAAGACCTATGCGGTGTGATCTTACTTGTTTTTGGGGTGATTTTCATATGCAGTTGATGTGGTGTGATCTTACATGCTTCTGGGGTGATTTTCGCATGATTTTTATGTGATATTTCTACGTGATTCTTTACCTTGCTATCAACGTTATCTTGAAAATAAGATTACCATTGCATTATCTACTTTGAAATTTTTGGTATTTGAAGAGAACTTCTCTCGCTAATAAGTGTGACTAATTTTCTATTTTGATATGATTGATACGGTGGCACTTTGTGCGACTAATTTTCTATTTTGATATGATTGATAATGTGGCACTTTTAGGTATTGGAGTATTGTGATAAATTTGGTACTGTGGCATTTTCAGGCATGTAGGCCGAATTTCTTAGACCGAATTCAAAATAACAATAACTAATAAAAAAAAAAAAGCTCTAATGTTGCTCATGTGCATTGTAAGACTTGCTCTAATGTTGCACATGTACATTGTAAGACTTGTGGACAAAATTTGAGCATGCATGCAATTTGTACATACTTTATTAAAATTGTAAGATTGACTAGTAGAAACAAAAATATAAAACAAATAAACATCATTGATAAATATATGTTATGTATCTTATATTTTTTTACTTGTAAATATTTGTCGATCTTCTATCTGAAGTAATAATATTGTATACATGGCTTAACTTTCTACCTCCCACCCTCCCTTCAATCAAAGTATCAATGCTGGAAATCTTTGGGATGGCACCTAGATAGTGTGGGTCACATTGATACAAATTGATCCCACAGGTTGGACCACCTCCTTTTGTGTCAAAACATCATCTTACACGATACTCTTAAAACCTTTTCTGTGATCTCTTATACCTTTCCTATTCCTTCCTCTTCTCAAGCCCATAATTTTACTATGAGGTTCTCTTAAACCAGCCAACACACCAAATCAAGCCTCTCTATGGGAACACCAAGATACTTGCTAATACTCTTAAATGTGTTGAGTTCTTATAAAGCCTCTCATTAAAATTCCAATTGCTAGCAGTAATCTACTACTTGCAGCTTCTCACTTATACCATACTTTTCCCAAGTTTTTTTAGAATTAGAAAAATACCAGTTTCATATATTTAAACTTTCTAATTTTTTATTTCTTGAGCAATTTAGTGATTTTAACATTTAAAATATAATTAATATTTTCAACTTATTTCTCTTTAAAGATGGTCAGACCGGTTCAATTGCGGTTTAGACCAAACTGGAATACTTGCCTGATCAACCTCGAGTCACGGGTCGTGTCCTAATAGCTGCTCATCCCCCTAACAACTATCATGAATATGATACAATAACCAACATTTAACGACACTGCTCACGAACTCCTTTCTTTGAAATGGTTATCAAATTGGAAACCCTTCCGAGAGTAACAAAAATAATGTGGTTATTCATAAACTCAACTTAGTTCTCCATGTGCTTGCGATAACTTTCTTGGGAGAAGGATCATTTGGGCCCCTGTCTCTCTGCCCGGATGTGAAATACAGCCACCCATTCCAGAACCCAACCAGAGTAGTTTTAACACGAAACGGCATCCTTCCGATTGTTGACCATTCCTGCATGCACAAATTCATTACCCACTTAATCTCGCAATTAGCAAGAATCTCTCTCACTCTCTGCAGTTAAAGAACCTGTGAAAATAACAGGAAGCACATTATCGCAGTTCCTGTAGATTTTCTAGACTGTAAAGGCCTTCACAAGTGTTTTATTTTGCAAAACTTCTGTGTTTAATTCCTTTTTTGAGTACCAATTTTACATTTATTCTGGGTTTCAATACACATAAGTGGAAGGACATTTAACAAAGAAATATACAAGTTACTATTGTAACTGTCCAATATTTAGCATAGCAGACTGGCTTTGCCCTTAACTGTCGAGTTTGCAAATCAGAAAATGAAATTTGTGGCTAGAAAAGAAAGAGGAGACTCTACGATATTATTTTCCAAATAAAATATTTCTCAACAGTGGGTTCCATAATTTGGTTTGCTATGTTCAGCTTTACAAGAATTGGTAAAGGAGGGTAATAAAGAAAATCGGTAATAGATATTACAACAGAAATGGGAAGGAGCTACTCTTTTGATTCTCAGATATTCCAAAAAGAGAGAGCGCAAATTGATTCAAAACTGGAAAAATGTCGTAAATAGGTTTTCAACAAATCATTGAGCTTTGGGCATGTCAGTCGTATCGGCATGTGACATAGGCTGTATCCATACATCTTCTCTATTTATATAAAGCAGGTAGGCACAACTACTGAGCAGAGGTGTAAAGCAGGCAGGCACAACTCTTAAAATGGGAGTGCAGTTATAACAGATATAGCCTGAAATATCATATATATACTAAGAAAGAATAATTAATAAACAGTACTATATGTATTTCTTTCTGTTTTTGTTTTTCTTTCCACCTCACTATAGATATAGACACAACTTCTCTGGCGCAAAGTTGAAGTATAGCCAGCAAGGTTGAGTCAGATGCGCTCCATGTTTTGTTGCAAGCAAGATGTGAACATGTTCTCATTGATGCACACAATGAACTCTCCTTAGCAACTAAATCTGATAAACTTGGACTACTTGTTCTATGAGGACCTTTAGAGGGTTGATGGTGAAGGAATCATCTCAATTCGAAAATGGAAGGAACAACCGGATACGATGATTGTGAGAATATTGGAGATTAGTGTCCCAAGTCCCCAGCATAGCAAAAAGATAATGAATGATGCCAATTGATGGATATCCAACATGACCTAGCATACGGATCGTAATCCAGATTTGAAAAACCTTAACAGTCAAAAACAAGTCCCACAACTACATACACAATTTTTGTTGACAAGTATAGCCATCAAGCTTGAGTCAGATCCGCATTTTATTTGGTTACGAGCAAGATGTGACCATGTTCACATTGGTCCACACAGTGAAAAAACAGTGTCCATTAGCAACTAAATCTGATATAGTTTGACTACTTGTTTCCTGTGAGAGGTGGTTCGTGGAGAAGGAATCATCCCCAGTTCGATAATTAAAAGTATACCTGGATACAATGATGGTGAGGATGATGGGGATTAGAGTCCTTAGTCACCAACATAGCAACATGATAATGAATCACACCAATTGACTGATATACAACATGACCTAGTACACGGATCATAATGTAGATTTGAAAAATCATAGAAACAGTGTACCTGAGCCAGCCTTAGTGATTTTACGTACACTAAATTGGATCTGTATGGTCCGGGCCTGGGATATGGGCCCATTGTCTTTCTGTAAGAATGAGCATGAAAAAGTACCAAAACGAAGGAAAAAGACAAGAAAAGGAGCAGCAATATGAGTTAAACAAGTTGTTGCAAGGAGTACTGCATATTTTGTGAATTCGTTGTATGTAATATATTGTTCATTGAGACTCGAGGTATTATCTTCTTCCTGTCGTAATATGATAGTGTACAACTATGTTTTTAAATTTCGATCCAATTTAATACACAAAAGTATGAAATGGAACTTTTCCTAAGAAAGTTATTAGACCTGACGGTGCATCATGAATTGTCCTCTTCCTGTCGTAATATGCTAGTGTACAACTATGTTTTTAAATTTCGATCCAATGTAATACACAAAAGTATGAAATGGAACTTTTCCTAAGAAAAGTTATTAGACTTGACGGTGCATCATGAATTGTCCTCTTCCTGTCGTAATATGATAGTGTACAACTATGTTTTTAAATTTCGATCCAATTTAATACACAAAAGTATGAAATGGAACTTTTCCTAAGAAAGTTATTAGACTTACGGTGCATCGTGAATGTTATTTATTTTTTGGTATAGAGATATGATTGGTAATGGATACACCCGTAGCCACAGAGAATTATGAGTTCTTTTAATAAAATGAATTAGTCTATAAAGTCAAAAGGCAAAAGTAATTGTAAACAATAGCTCAGAATGCACGGTAAGACTCGGCTGAGAGTCTCCTGGTTCACCTGGAAAGCACTCTCAAAGAGGGAAAAGTACTTCGTGAGTCGGTCGACACTCACCTATTCTTGTGCAGGCTCCCTCCAAAACATATCTCAAAGATGTATTTTCGATCCAAAATTTTACGGTTCAATAATATCCACCATGATAATCATCTAAATTTGGAATTTTTCTTTTTCAAAAAATATAAATATTGTTTTTTGAATTCCTTTTTCCGCCGTCCATTTAACTTCTAGTGGATATAACATTTTTTAACATACATCTTGGAGAGGGACGTTTGATAGACAAGGGACCGCATGGCGATAGGTGAGTCGGCTGACACACCAAAACTGTCTCTCTCAAATAATAGCTTAGCAGGAAAAGCAAAGCCCTGGTTTGATAGTGCTTTGCTCAAAAGCTGCAAATACACTATCATATTACAATAACTTTTACATAATGCTACATCTGATTCATTTCTTATAAATCACTACTACTCTTTTTTCCCCCCTATAATTAACACTCAAGTATGCCTTTTTTTTTCACAAAACTAATCATCATATATTTCATACATTTTCTATATTTCATTTTAGGTTTTTAAATTGTTCTTAAGTTTACTAATGGAACAAATTTGAAAAGTTGCTAAGTTGAACTGGGTTTGCCAGGGTCCAAAATCTTTCCCTAAAGATATTTTCTACATTGATTTATAGGAAATACTGAACGACGAAACAACACATCAGTTCAAACTGAGAGTCTCGTATTATGTAAGCACTAACCCAAAACAAGATAGTCTAGATGAGCACATGTATCAATAATAATACATATGCATGATGATATTATGAAAGTGCAGCAGCTAATTTCCAGCAAAGAAAACATGAGCATGCTTTGGTATCTCCTTCCGAAAACATATACTTGAAGAGAAAAGGTAGGTACCATTCTATTTAAATTGAACCGGAATATTTCTCCAACAAGAACCATCTTTTTTGTCACTGGATTCTTTTCTGTTGTGCCACCAACAATAATGATAGAGTTGTTCACCACAACCCATGCAAATTCTATATGAGAATCAGGCTTGGGCATTGAAGGTAATTGCTTCCACTCCTTCCCATCATCCAGCATGTAGACATCCCCATATACTACCTGTCATAAGCATGTAACATGACAATCATCAGTTGACAATGCAACAAAATAAAGGAAAAGCACAGGTATCATCAGTTCTTGACTTCTTGTAAACAGTTGTGCACTTTCACTTCCCTCTTAGTTAAACTAATATTTTTTTTCTTTTGATATGTCAAACTCCCTAGAATAAACCGTTTGCCCAAAAAGCCCCTTTGTTGACTAAGATCCTACAAGGGGAATATCCCAATACTTTTATATTTTTCTGCCAACAGTTCTTGTACTTTTCTAATTCATTAGGTTGCAAGGTTCCTACATTAGCTAAACAAGCTTTTCTCCCAAATAGGGCACATAAGTAATACTATAACATGAAGTACTCGCATGTTATGAAAATTCAGGAGTGTTCAAAAATAAGAGGTGAATATAGCAGCTTGCCCAGGGTATACATACAACAGGATCCAACAAGAAGTGTACACCTAGAATGTAGGATTGCAGGCAAATAATCAAAATATTACGAAATTTTTAGACAAATTCTGTGTTGATTTGAAAGTGTAGATATCAGGTGAAAAAAGACATGATATGATTATGTAATAAAAGCAGATACCTCATTCCTGCGGGAGCACTTGAAAATAGGTGATCCTGGTTTAGCCATAAAATCACCCTCTTGACCACCAATAACGAGAAGATGATCATTGACAACTATGCATGCCCTGATAGTGTAGCAAAGTTCTAAGTCAGTACTAGTGCATCTACATATGTTTCAAACAATGAAAACCAAAAGGTCGATGACCCTCAATAGCAACAATCAGCATGTGAGTCACTCGACCTCGGAAGATCAAACTTCCAGTCAACATATGCCACAAATATGCATAAGGTTTCACATATACTCTATAAAAGTTTTACATAAACCCATGCAATTGAGGAGGCATTGTCAAGAATCAAGAGCATCAAGGAAATGTTGGGTCTGCAGATCAATATCTATCTCTATGATGGTTGACAACGTAAAACACAAGCACAGAGTTCGGGAGCAAGCACACAAATACTAAATGTCATGAAAGTTCAAAGAAAATAAAATACAGAGACACAAAAACCGAGTTTAAAAAGTAGAGACAAGACATTGAAAATACCATAGAGAAATTTATAGGAACTTCAATATAAAATCTCATTCAAATTGACCATGCTTAATGCTTGTATGGTAATAGTTATTCTATAGAGGCTATGGGAGTTCTTTGTTATTATCAATATAACAATAACAATAACAACAACAACAACAACAAAAATCCCATCAGATTCCAAAAAAAAGAAAAAAAAAGAATCCCATCACCTCCATGCATGTTTAGAGTTTCGATGAAGCTGGGAATGGGAACAGATTAGCAGGTCCCAATGGATAAGTGTTCAGCATGAATCCAGAAAATGTAAAGAGCCATTGTCTTCAGAAGATTGCACAAGTCCATAAGATTTATGAGATAAGCATGCCCTGGCTAGAGGCATGATCCTCATTCAGCTGAAAACCATCATACTAACAGCAGAAAACCTGCTCTTTGTTATCAATCGCAGTTCCTAAATAAATGAATAAACAAATAAAAAGATGCCATTTGGACAGTAACGTAATAAATTCATATCCTCCGGGAATTTCAACTTAGGGATCATATTTATTAAAAAGGAATTAGAAAAAATATGTCACTAGGTACCAGCAAAAAGGCAAAAGGAACTCAAAGAAGCAAATTTTTCCTTCCGGTGAGTAACCATGTAGGTCTGTAACATTGATGTTGTGTTTCCAGAAAGTAAACTTGAAAGGGATATCAATGCAGTTCTAAAAATTAGGACATCTGTTGAGGGAGTGGGATATCAATGAAGTTCCAAAGATTAGAACCGCCACAACCACCCTCTACTTGCCAATAACTGCCAGTAATTGGCCTCCATAAGCACATGCAAAGGGTCAAAGCCAGTGAGTTCCTAAAACAATTTTAAATGACTTTATTCTCAAGTAAGCCATTAATGACTTTATTCTCAAGTAATTGGCCTCCATAAGCACATGCAAAGGGTCAAGCCATTAATGACTATATTCTCAAGTAAGCTCGTGCAATAACTACAGATTACTCCCTCATGTTTTCAGAGAGAAGTGAAAGGACCACATCTTAACATGTTCGGAGAGAAGTAAGAGCAAATGGACTAGCAAGAGATGGAACCCTATCAAACTCCCTAAGAATGTCCTGAATATTCATGTGTAGATCCCTTTTGTGCAATTTTTTGGACCATCTCATGCAGCTTCTTTGAACACTTTTCGTGCAAGTGTCGATTTGGGCCATTTCGTGCAGACAATTTCAAGTTTCACGCAGTCAATGTAATTTACAGTTGACAATAAAAAGAGAGAAGAAAAAGAACCAAAGCTTACTCAGCTTGTAGACACACCTACTTACCCAAAAAAAAAAAAAGCTTGTAGACACACCATGCATAAATTACGTAAGAGAAAGGGTACCTACATCGAACATTTAGAACTGCTTATAACTGGATGCTCAACCACTGTTTACATCCTCACACCAAGAACAAACAAGTAGCAGAGAGAAAGGAAAAAGAAAAAAGCAGGGGAAGGGAGGGTGGTTTACCTAGAATGTCTATAAATGTACGCACCTTTCTAGTACAAGTTTTAATAAAAAGACAAACATGCCTACATAATACACAGAAATATGTACAAACCACCAAACAAGTATCGGGATTGCAAGCAAACCTGTGAGGTCCACCACGAGGAATTGGGATTTCTGGTCGCCAATCATTCTCCAAAGCTTTGCCATCCTTTACAGCAATGCTCCAATGTTCCAATGCAGGTTCATGTCTATCCTCCTTGCTTCCACCCATAGCGTGGAGCCTGCCTCTCCATAGCTGGGTTGCTGGGGCATATCTGTAAGCTAATACATCAATAACTTTTACACTTCTGATGAACGCATGATTATTTCGGTACAATTAAGGAAAACAAACATTTAGGAAGGAGTGTATACAAAGAATCATTAATTACCACACAAGTATCATGAATCTAACTAGTTTAACAACAATAACCACATGCAATGTCAAGTAGATGTAAACAAGAAAAGCTGATAACAAAGAATTGTTTTGCTAGTTCCTGGTCAAAAAGAAAAGAAAAATAAGCATTTGATAGCCACACTAGCAAAATCCAGACCTCGTAATCAGTCATGCATAATCATGTTTCCTATGAAGTTTCAATTGTATGGCATAAGACACATATGTTGCGTCAACCATCACCAAGAAGTGTTGACAAATAGTGAATTGAGAAGTGTTGACAAATACTAATTTTGCGAAAGTATTTTCACATGAAAGAACTCCCCCATGTGATCAGATGTGGGATGTTTTTCACACCAACTAACTGCCAATTGGTGTGAAAAATGCGCTAGGACCAATTGGTGTGAAAAAACTGGCGCACCTAATCATATGGAAGAATTCTTTCATGTGAAAATACTTTCATAAAAATATTTTCACGCATACCAAATATGTCCTTTTATGAAAATATTTTCACATGAAAGAATTCTTCCATGTGATTAGGTGTGCGACTTTTTTCACACCAATTGGTCCTAGCGCATTTTTTCACACCAACTGACTGGCAATTGGTGTGAAAAAACTCGCGCACCTAATCTTATGTAAGTGAAATACTTTCATAAACGTATTTTCACGCATACCAAACATGTCCTAACAAGACATTGTTCTTGAGAAAAGATTCCCAAGCGAAACTTTCCCCTTGCAGATGACAAAAATCATAATAAAACCCAATCAAACTAGAGCGACTAGGCAGCCAGGTGGACAGATTTTTCATTCGCTGTAGGCAATCATGTTTCATTCCAAAATTCTGTCCTGAAAAAGTGCCAATGTGATTCTGCTATTTGCAGCTACTTACATGTAGTTATTCTCCTATTGAACTGCATCATAAACTCTGATCCATATGAACGTTAATATATTCTACCAATCTAGGCAGCCCAAGAAGGCTCACAGCTATCAGGCAATGCAATTTTGTAACACTGATGACTATGGGCTTGACAGGGTTAGTTAACAAAGAGATCCCCTGCCATGCATACTCACATTCATCAGAATATGCACATGTTCACATAGCAACACACAACAAAAAGTTACCAATTATGCGTGCAACAACCAAAGAGTTCCAAATGGTTCTGCCTCTGTTACACTGTTAAGTAAGCAACACAGACTGTATTTATGATTCCAAAGGTACAGAACATAGGACTAATTACATAAGGATGCACATGCACGAGGTTAGTTTAGGACCTTTAGACATCAATTAAGCTACAAGAAGCCATAACAATAGAAGTGGCGCCTGAGAACAATCATAAGAAGATTTCACACAACATATTTACCTATAGTTCTGGATAACTATTGCTAAACAATTCAGAATGCGGTTAAAGAGGCAATATTTCCATTTCCAACAGATGCAAGCATCAATCTAAAGTTCTAAACTCACTGAACAAGATAAAGAACATTCTAGAAAAAAATACCCATGAGATTCTAAATTAACACAGGAAAACAAAATTGCATTGCATTAGAAGCTAGAAAATCTTCATAGCAAGTTAACCATGTAAGCTGAACGCTGTATATACCTAGGAACAGGTAAAGGGGGCAATTGACTCCATTTTTTAGTCTTGGCGTCCAGTACAAAGCTTTTAGCAGTAGGTCCTCTACATTGTGGGCCGTATTGACCTGTCACCACATAGATATATCTTCCATCTGTTGCCATTCCTAAATGTGAATGCGCCATTTCCTTCGGCATGTCAAACTTTCCTCCCCAGGTATTTTCAGTAAAGTTATACACATCAACATGAGAATGTACCTGCAAAAGTCTAATAGTGTGTCACTATATAAAACTGCTAAGATTATGTCTTATATCTCATAGAGATTGCTTCCTTCAACACGGCCAATAGATGCGTGCATATATAGCAACAGAAAAACTACTGCCATTCATAATGGTCCAACAACCAATCAGAGTCGGATCACCAATAATCATCAGAGAGCCACAAAAAGATGTTTTAAGCAACTAGCTTAAAGAAAAAAAGTTAAGGGACAAAACCTATCACAAAAGGTAAAAGATCCCAGCAACATTGTGTGGTGTACCTTTGAAAAACATTTCTTGAAAACCCCCCTATTTTATCGTCAGGAACGAGTCCATTAAAACGAGTGAATTTTTTCCATCTTTGTTTTAAATGCAATTTCATTTCATTTATTTTTTTTGTTTTTAAATGCAATTTCATTTCATTTATTTTTACAGTGGTATGTGAATTTCTTCTTTTTCTTTCTGATAGTATAGGGAAACTCTCATGTAACTGGTTCTAATATAGAGAAGGGCTGGTTGAGGTGGAAGATTACCTCCGTACTAAAACGGTGCTTTCCAGGTGGTTTATGAGGGAGGCATAAGCATAAAGGCAATTTCGATCCCAAAGGCCAGAAATTCCTCCTTAGATTGCAAGAGAAGGAATTGGAAGTTAGGAATACGGTTACAATTTATTTCAGAATGATCTTTCATGCTGCTAGGTTTTAGTGTCCAGATTGGAGGTGACTTATTTTAACAGTAGAGACACCCACCCATCATATATGCTATCAATATTTCTTTTTTCAGTTGTTAAATGTTTCATGACATATTCACTTTACAAAATTAAAAATATTGCTAACTTCAAACCAAATAAAATAAAACAACAAAAAAAAAAGAAATTGGAAATGGTTGTTGGGAGACACAACTAGCCCATGCAGCCAAAGTTAAGGTGGGGCTAACACTTTCTAGAAAACTATCATTAACTATAGCCAGAATGGTGGAAAGTGGTTCTCCTGTTGAAGAGAAGTATCATTTTTTTGTGGAAGTTAAATAAAAAATGAAAACTAATAACATCACCTCGCCCATCAAAAAAACAAATAAACCAAAGTCCATCATTCTGCAAAAGAAAGTTCACCCTGACCTAGAAAGCCTGGAAAGATATCATCTTGACATTACTCTAGCTTTAACACCTTCATCAGGGTGAGGACTAACCAAGGCGATAGGGTTCATCTGTAGAGGGATCTATGGGTAGAAGATCCATTTGCAGTTGGCATTTCCAAGGACATTCACTGTAGCCAATGTCCCCAACACCTTCATCAGGGCGAGGACAAACCAAGGTGATAGGGTTCATCTGTGGAGGGATCTATGGGTAGACGACCCATTTGCAGTCGGCATTTCCAAGGCTATTCACTGTAGCCAATGTCCCCGACCCCTCAGTGGATGAATCCTTTGGGCTAATTGCTTGCCACCCAGTATGGATGCTGGCTTTTAGAAGGACCTAAGAGCGCAGAAGTGTGAATACTTCGCCTCCCTAATAAACCTGCTTCACTCCACCTACCTTCTAAGTTAAGTGGTAGATGAATTAATCTGGACTCCTGCCCCCTCTGGTGTCTTCTCAGTTCGAAACTTCTACCAAGTGCTCCATAACACTGTGCCCTCTACCACATTCTGCAAATCTTGACTCCCTAATACATATACACCGTTAAAAGTCCAGGCCTTTTGCTGGATTGTCTTGCATAATTAAGTGCTACTGCATGATCAGCTACAATGCAGGGGCATTCCTTAAACTAGTCGATGTGTATGCAGAGGAGATGGAGAAACCAGGGTACATTTGTCCCTCGACAGCCCTTTCTCAGTCTCAATATGGGACAAATTGGTAACAACTTCAAAAAAGAAAAATATGGACCAACTTGGTATGCAGATTCAGTTGGTATGCACGCTGGGTCTTCCGCCAAACAATCCAACTGATGTTCGAGGATTAGTTTAACCTCACCCTCTGCAAGTGGCCTCTTTCTTTGGAGGGCCCAATACTAGCAAAATCTTGTGAGTAATCTGGTTGGAATGAAACCAAAGAATTTTATGAAGGAAGAGAGACTATAATCCAAATGATGGAATATCATATTTTATCCAGGTCATATTTTGGGCCCAGCAACACAAGCTATCCCAACAATGGCCTAGGACTGATTTGATGCTCCTCTGGTCACATGCGCGCTCCAATTCAGGGAGCCCAGAGCTTCAAGGTCTGGCCTCTGGCTCCCACCACCTGTGGGGGTCAGCAAAATAAACTTCCATGGCTGCACCCTGGGCAGCCTGGGCGCAGAGGGTGTTGGGGAAGTTTTACAAATAGCCAATTGTAAACTATCTTCTCTTGCCCATTGGTACAGCCAACTCCACTGAGGCTGAGGTTGAAGCTTTCCTTCAAAATACAAAGTTGTTCTGAACCGAAATGAGTAGTTCTCTATTGTCGAAGGGGACTCGTAGAAATCTATTTGTTTGGCTTCCAGGGTGTCTCCCTTCCCGTGGCATTGAGAGTGCTTTTTCAACCAAATATTTTATATCACTGGTTCATTGATGATCACTTTCCAACATTTATGGACAGAATCCAACTCCATTGCTGACTCCCTGGCCAAGGAGAGTGCTGTTTCCCCCAATTATGTATCTACAACAATATAACAGGGGTTGCTGTTTTTGTGGAACCAAGGACGTTGCCCCATATTGCTCTTGGAGATTTTAAATGTTTATTCTTTGCTCTCTTTGGACAATATGCCCCATTTAACGATGGGGCGACATTGTAATCATCTATTAATCATTAATAGAGTTTCCTTTACTCAAAATAGAAAAAAAAGTCCATCACAGTCATCATAATTGAAACAGCAAACATAGCATCAACATGTGCAGGTCAGAAGGATGTACTCAAAATGCATTACATCAAATTCCATATTAATTTCGAATCAATGAAATGTTACTCACATAAGTCCATATTAATTGATTATCAGCGAAATGTTTACATAATTCCATGTTAATTGGGTATCACTGAAATGCTTCATAATTCCTTGTTAATTAGGTGTCAATGAAATGTTACTCACATAATCAATGGTACCATATCCTGCAAGCACATAGAGAAGGTTCCCAATCTGAATGGCTGCTCCATCAAGACGTGGGACAGGTGCCTGCACCATCTCCTCCCATTCCAATAGGGGCACCGATAGATCTTCAGGGGTCGAATTTTTCTTTTCTCTCGCTATGGGTGCTTTATTGTTATTAAAATTCTTGGTCTATCAACAACAAAAGTAACAAAAAAAAATCAAGAAAGGCGTAAGTATCAAGCAATGAAGAAATTCCCCAACTACAAATCCATGAACCATCAAAATAAATTTATTGCAATGCAGTCACCAAGTATGACAATCGCAATCAGTCAATCACATGTTTTTCAGGCAAAAAAATGAAATCCATAAAGCCGCAAAGAATTCCTTTCATGATAAACTAGGAAGAATAATCACAAGAAATTTGCACATAAGATAGTGCTCTTCTACAGTTTAAACAGGATACCCAGCATTGATGAGTTGATGCGCATTGGACACTGATAGGCATTGATGTGTTGATGCGCATTGGACACTGATAATGAGTAATAGATTGAATATTATGGAGCTTATAAAAAATTATTGGACACTGATAATGAGCAATAGATTGAATATTATGGAGCTTATAAAAAATTTAAATAGAAAAAAGTAACAAATGTCCTCTTTTGTTAACAAAAATAACTTGAATATCAAAGAAATTGTGGAACAAGCCAAGGTATCTCAAAAAAGGAAAGGTAGACAAACCGTGCAAAGCTTTCAGATTTACAAGCATGCGAGGCCATTAAGGCTATGAAATGCGAAAAGTCATTATTTTACCATGTAAGATCCCCAATTGGGAAAGATGAGTTACCACCCAAAACTATAAATAGCTTAAAAACAAAAAGACATCAAGTCATGGAACTTTTAAACAAGCAAAGATCATATACTGAAACAGATAAGTACCCATTACTCTTTGATCTCCAAAGTTTCAACCATCCTCAATTTGCAAAACCCCAAGAAAAATTGAATGAAATGTCTCAAAAAAGGAAGAAGTTAATTAATCAATTTCATTGCGTAAATCAACTAAAAAAAAAAAAACAAAGTTTGAAATGGATCAAACAAACCTCTATAAGTGGGATAACTTTACTTGAATCTTCACTAGACTCCCAATAAGAAATAATAGAAGGTCGAGAAGAAGAAGAAGAAGCCCACAATATATTAGCAAGAAGACCAGCAACAAGAAGCCCTACGCATGCAGCTGGAATAATGTACTTGAGAACTGGGGCTTTGCCTCCTAATCTCGCCATTAAATACCTCAAAATCAAGCATAGAATCTAAGCAGTTAAGCCACTCTAAATGGATCTATAACCAGGGGAATTATCAGAAATGAGAGAAGCTCTGGAATCTTTTGCTCGAATGACGGCAAAAAGGAACTCTATCTCTCTCTCTCTCTCTCAATTCGAATTTATACAGTGAAGCGTGTGTATATGGGCAACTGGAATTTGATGGAATAAGAGAAGCTGTGGGCGGGCGCGGTTGTTTAAATAAGGGCAAAAAGGTGATATCCGCGTTTTCTCTCTCTAAAAAAGGGGTAAGAATGGTTGTCTCTCTCCTGTACAAAAAAATCCCTTTGGAGAGGACTGCGGAGTTATCAAAATAAGTAAATCCTGATCTCATAACTCATCGAAAATTGCAAGCCATTTGAATAGCTGTACTTTCATCATCTCGATTTAGCTTTTGAATAGCTGTACTTTCATCATCTCGATTTAGCTTTATGATTGCGAAAAATAAAGAGCATTTTCTTATAAATTCGAAAAAATTATGTACATATCTATTTTATTTAATAACGAAAATATTTTAAATTTATCGATATTACACCTATATCTGTTTTTTCAACTTCATAATATTTTTTTTAAAAAAAAAGACAAAATTGCCAATTTTTCAGTGTTTCAAAGACCGAAATTATCATGTTTTCAATTAAAAACTGAAAACCCAATTTCAATTTCCAGTAAATTACTGGAAATTAACTATCAAAAACCAAAAATACCATATTTTCGAGTTTTCAAAAACTAAAAACTCAATATCAACATGTTTTAGACAAACTCATTGTAATGGGTGATTATGATTGGTTAAGTTGGTCTGTGCTAAGGTGGCGTTCGTTACCATTCTGAACACTTCTCACCACTCATATTGCCGTGTGAATGTGAGCTTGAAGATTGATTGGGTTGGAATTTGAGAACTTCTGGATTGTAAGTCAAGACCATAAGATTTCCATGCTTATACAATTGTGAAATATGTCACATAAACCCTAAATCGACTTTTATATACTCAACCGTGAAACCTTAAATCAAAATCTTATACAATCTAAATTCCCATAAATCGACCGACAAATTAATATTTTTCATATACATACCTTCATTACCCATCTAAAATTCATCAAATGCCGTCAAAATCCGTCCAATATAGTCCAAGCTTTTGAATAGGATCTCTTGTGAGAGAGCTAAGAGATAGAGGGACGGAAATGAAGAGAGAGGAGAGCCCAAAAAATTGCAGAGATGTTAGAGGAAAAGGACAAATGGAGGTAAATGGACGGCCCTACATTTTGGTTTTCCAAACACCGAATTCAGTTTAAATTCAAATTTTGAAAAACCGAAACTAGGCATTTTCATTTTTTTTTTTTAAAAAGTGTTTTGGAGATGAAAATATAGATATAAGTGTAATAACATAAATTTATAGGAATTTTTGTAATAACAGTAAATATAATGGATATTTACATAATTTTTTCAATAAATTATCTAGACCGTCTATTTTGCCTCAAAAATAAATGGAACAATTATTCATGCGGGTTGGACTACATTTTTACAATATGCGGTCCAGAGGTAAAAAGCATCCATCTTAAAGATGGATGCAAATAGGTGGTTCATCTAACAGTCTAAATATAATTATTATTTATAGTTTTTTTAAAAAAAACTCATATTCATAATATACACGTTAAAGATTATATATTCTCTAAAAATTAGGATCAAATAATATTTAAAAAATATATTCTTTGCCAAGCCCGCATTTCTTCAATATGTAGGTTGGCCGCATACTAACAACGTCCAAATAAAATGTCCACGGATCCACAATATCTGTACCATTTTTTGAGTTTAAAATTTTATTGTTGAAGTTGGAAATTGATTTTAGAGCCATCGTAGATATTTCTGTCACCAAAAGTATTTTATGGACAAGGATTTGATGTGACGCTTTCTTTTGTTTACATAAAGCTGAGGAAACCTTATCCAAACATAAAGGATGAGGTTTCAAGATCTACGCATTTACAATTCAAAATCAAATTTTCTTTTTTAATATTGTCAATCCAATAATAATAAAACTATTTAAAACATTTGAAAAGGGAAAAGATCCTTTGAAGGCCTAGATCTATGCATCTCACTAAAATAGACGGCCTATATTAATTAGGCTACAAAAATAATTTTTAATATATGTTTGCAAATTTTTTTTTAATTATTTATTAAAATTAAAAAGAGTATATATTTAAAAGTTGGGTCAAACAAATAAACCTAACATGTTTTTTAATGAATGTTTCATTATATTACCATACAACTATTACATGAAATCACTCCCCAATTTTGAGATACCCTTATTATTATTAGATTAACAATGTTAAAAAAGAAATTTTGATTTTGAATTCGTAAAGGCCTAGATCTTGAATCTCACAAAATGGATGGACTAGATCATTGTTGGAGGGGACTCATTTTGACCATTTCTAGGATGCAAATCGATTTTTTTTTACTGATTATTAAGATGAAGAGAGTGTGTGAAATTTTTGAAGTCGTATAAATGCCACAAACATGATTTTCTAAAGGTGTGGTTTCATTGTATTATAATGTCACCCTGACATGAACTCATTCACCCTCCAAAATTTGAAAAGAAAAAATATCATTTAAAGGCCTAAATCCATGCATCTCGCTAAAATGGACAACCCATATTAATTGGGCTACAAAAATAATTTACAGAATATGTTTTCAAATTTTGAACTTTTGTTTTTGTTTTTGTGATTGTTTATTAAGATAAAAAGAGTGTATAACTAAAAAATGGTGTCAAATAAATAAGTTGATCTTGCTTTTTGTAGAATATTTTATTATATAACTATACAATCTTTGCATTAAATCACTCCCCATTATATGAAGGAAAATATATAAAATGATGCTTCATATTTCCCAACGAATAGTGGAGAAGTTTGTCAAATCACATATTTAGTTAGATGTTTACATGGGCAAGCCACATACAGAGAGAGTATTTAGTTAGATGTTTACATGGGCAAACCACATACAGAGAGAGAGAGAGATTTTACAATAATATTTTTACAATTTTGCCTTTTATTTTTGAAAAAGAGAAAGCAAGATATAGTTTATTTTTTATCAAGATTTTTGGGTACAATATTTAGCAAAAAATGCTCCCATGCAATCAACATGAAAAACAGAAAGAATAACTCCTGTAAAACAATTGACAATAAATTTGAAAAACACATGGAATTTAAGTTCAATTTTCCAAACCAGATGGTCCAATAGAACAGCCAAAACCTGTGATCGAACTCATTCAACCGCTCAAACGTTAGTTTTGAGTTTTGACCCATTTTGTATAAATATTGGTTTAGTGCTTACATTGGACCAGAAAAAATTCCGGTCACCAGTTCTACTGCTTGAACAACAGGTCGTGTTTGGTTTTAATAACTTTGGTTTGTAGTGCATCCCTAATCACATGAGTCAACCTTAGTCTTTCATGGATCTACCTGGAACCCATCCTAAATCACTCGAAATACATTTTCTCCTTAGATTCACTTGCAACTCAATAAAATGCAGATATGATGATCTGAGAAGTAAAATAATAAATGGAGCAGGAAAAGTTCAAAATAGACTACTTTAACAGTTCAATTTTTTTTTTTTTTCAGATTCACAGTCATGGTGGGCTAAGATTATTGACATGTAAAATTTTAGATCCAAATGATGGATTTGTGCGTTGGCTGACACACCAAAACCTCATCCTTTTCATAAATATCTCAAATGATATCATTCAAAATATAACAACCGGTCTTCTTACACCTTAAATCGCTGCTGCTGTCATTATTGCCTGAGCAGATACAACCAACAAAAAGAAGATGATAAGAGATTGTATATCATACATGCACCACACTGAATACTAAAAGTAGTCTCCAAAATCTGTTCTCAATGACAGTAAATGGACATAAATTGCTCCTCTGCACAAGCTGATAATTGTAGGCGAACTGTAAATCTCCAATATCATTTAGAACAGATGGTGGAGACCTACATGTAGAGTACAGACAGTATTGTGCCTGCAGAACGGTAGACTATCACATATAATGAACCAAACAGATCTCTCCATCTAAGCTGAAAGAGGGAAACCAAACAAGAAGTTCATCTTTCTATAAAGCATAAATTAAACTATCACAAATTATCTATAAGAATATCAAATTTGAAGGGTCCTAATCCAGTGAAAGCCACTGATTCTTAGATATATGAATTGCTGGAATCTAGAAGAGAGTGAGAAGGGCAATAGATACATGATCATCTTGGAGGTGTGGAAATAAATATTATTTTTTAAAATCAGTTGTTATTACATTGCTTGGAATGAAAGCACATACATATTTCCCTTTTCTCCTAAAAAACAAAGGTGATGAAAGAGAAAAAATGTCACATACATTTCACCGACAGAACTTGAAATAGAAAAAGGAAGGTATACGGCCGGTCCTCCTTATATAATCTGCTCTCTCTGAAGTCCTCACAGCTTGCTCATTCAATTTGGCCTCGGCATTTGCACGCTTCTCTTCAGCCTTGCGACGTGTAGCAGCTAACTTATTCGTCCGTCTCTCTTGTGCTCGTGATTTCAATCTCTCTGCCCTTGCCTAAATACCAGCATACAACAATTCTCCAATATCAATGCAGTGAGAGAAAGAGAGAGTACAAATAAAATGAGAGAAAAAAAAGCAGCAAGTTACACACATACATATGCCTGTGTGAACAAAGAAAAGATGAGTGAAACATAGGAAAGGTTGAAGTAGAAAAGAATGATGGGACAGAACATTTAAGCCTAATGGAAGGTTAGTGAACCTCGATTGTGCAATAAAATGATTAAGTTTACTTAGTGGACAGTTGAGATCCAATCAACAAATGGGCCTATTTTCAGAATAAGTTGGCAATTCAAATGAGTCAACATCGGGATCATCACTTCAAATGAACTGCAGACCCAGTGAATGTCCATTATATATATTTCTTGAGGTTCAGCCCTCCTGTTCTGGTCAACAGTTAAGATTTATATTGTCATCCGTGCATTAAACAATATAAATGGGAATATATCAAACTCTCCCTCATTCAAGAGGTTAGCAATCAGAAAGATCCAAGTTTTCTTTAAGTTATGAACTTCTATCGATCTCTATTGATCTTTTATGCATTAACAAACTGTTGTCTCCTTCATGTTGGCATATTCATTATTCTTTATGCTTCCTCTTTTACTTCCCTGTTCCCATGATAATCTAATATTTATTTTGAACATCAATTCCTCATGTTCTCATTGCCATCTCTAGAAATTATATATTTATTTAGTTTGATAACTAGTATAATTTTATCAAATTATCTCAATATGCCCAACAAAATCTTGGATATCTTGCAATAGCCTTACCAGAAGGATCATAGACAACAAGAACATGGCATGCAATCAGTACTTTCTTTTCTGACATTAGAAAGATAAACATATAGAATTAAGAAGTACCTCCATCCTCCTCATTTCTGTTTCAGCTTTTCTTTTCTGGTGATTTTCCCAAGCCTGTATCTTCACCTCTTCACGTTTATACCTGTAAATACAATTTTAATCTTTGAAGCCGACAGGTATTGAAAATGCATGAAACCATGACAATGGCATTCAAATAAACAATTTTGTCCAATGCCAACTCAATCAGTTAGGAAACAGATTCAAAAAGCATCTTTGCTTAAACAGAAGAACTGTTCACACTATATGTCACTAAAATCAATGCCTCTACTAGAGGTTGAACTGAACCATTCAAGATTCAGCCACTTCATAGTACATACATGCCTCACTGATAGAAAATCATAAAATAAAGTACATGAGCTCAGGCACACGAAACCTAAATTTTGGTTTTGAACAAAGTAGAAGTATATTTATGAATAAGTAAACACATCAATCTGCAAAACTATGTCCTAGGCTCAATTCCTACCAAGGGTAGGGGCCCTCTCCCTACTAACTCACCAAAAAAAAACACATCAAATCTGCTAGACAAGCAAAATTTCCCTCTATGAGTTTCAAAGAGGAAATTGCATGTAATCTCATCTAATATTTATTCAACTGTCTTGGCTAGTGATAAAAGTAAATGCAAATGTGTATTACGATATGCAGCAGGCAATGCCAAAGAGAACGCGAGCCTGTTGCTCTATTGGCTCAGGCCTCACACTACTAGCATGAGTTAAGCATTTAATGATCTTGTAATACCCTCTTGTGTGTGTGTGTGTGTGTGTGTGTGTGTGTTTTATAAATGTGTATGTGTGTGCGTGTGTGTGTTTATTTTGCCAAAACATTTGGTAGTTTCAAAGAATGTCGCTTACAGTCGTCAAGAAATGTGCCGTAATACTTTGAGGGTCTCACTCACAGGAGAACTTGGGCAGGTCTAAGCAAGATCTGAGTGAGCCACTCAAGTTTTTACAGAACAGAGGCGACAGCCAAAATAAGATTTTTCAATATATATCACTTGATAGGAGCACATTCCCATGAAACCAATATGACTCTTTTGTGGGGTTGATAAACAAATAATAGATACAAACTCAATAAAAAAAAAAAAAAAATCACACAACCTGAATAGTTTGGCTGAAATCTGTACTAAACCTTGGTCCATTAAACTCCACAAAACATGGTAGGTATATTTGAGTCAGAATTTATCTAATTTATGCCACTTATCATCAACATTCAGGTAACCCCGAAAAATTATACGCAACAAAAGTGAGGCTTTTAATCCCTCCAACTTTGGAGCAAATTTAAACTCCCACAATTGTAGTTTGCCATTAATGAGTAAAGAATGAAGATGAAATTAGACAATAAACAGTGGCAATTACGTTTTCATTTAAAGAGAAAATTTTTTTTTACATAAATAAAAGGATCTAAGTTCCCAACTGGATTTAAGAAAGTTTTCATTTTGGCAAGATAATTCAATCTCAGATTGCTCACCCCGTGCAGACAACTAAAGCCATAAATCGTTAGCAGTAAAGATATCATGAAAATAACTGAAGTATCCATATCAACCTTGCCATGTATTTTGCCCTTTCTGCCTCGTCCCATGCCAAGGCTCGAGTCTCCAAGCTACTGTGCCTTTCAACACAAACTGAACTGTTCCTGCAAAGAATCCTAGAAGCATCAGATTCACCGTCTTTGCTTGACCACCCTGTAACACTTGGCCTCCCTTGATACATAACATCTCTTCTATTTTCCAAAGACTGTAAACTTGAGCCATCAACGGCCTGTACTCCATGGTTTGATCTATTAGGACTTGATGAACCAGAAGAAATAGGGCTCCTAATACATGGGGTACTGGCCCTAAGGGGTGTCCCTGTCCTCGATGGCTCTTGACTACCAATTGGGGTCATTTCAGTCCCCATATCCCTTACACAAACAGATCGAATAGCAGATGCTGAATCCTCCAAACTAGTCTTATTGATTCGCCAAAGTGACTCATTACAATCAATTTTCTTGGTTTCCCCTTCATCATCGTTCACAACTTGTTCCTCAACTGATCCCTCTGATTTGCTAGAAGAGTCCTTGGCTTTTTGGGAATGAGTGAACCCTAGTTCTCGGTCTTCCATAATTAAAACCCTAACTTTGGGCTTGGCTTGATTTTGACCAACAAGCCACTTTTGGGCGTCGTCCCATTTTGAGGGCGCTGGCTTACTAAGAGATCCCAAAACTGTTCTTTGATGAGATGCCCTATTTGGATTGCTTCCCTTGTGAAATTCGAAAGCATTACCACTCTTGTCCTCTAAAGGTCTCATTTTGTGATAATGGTTTGATATGATAAAGGAGGCTTGTGAATTGATTTAGTCAGGAAAAACCTCCCCAATTATCCATTCCAAAGAAAGCAGGGAATTGTATTACCACCATGAATCTCATTCTCTCACTTTGATCTGATTTGATGATGGAGGACCTAAACAAAATGGGAAATTTTACCAATTCCACACACCTAAGGAGCCACGAAAATCCAGGTACTCATTGTAAATTTCATTCTCTCTCCAATTTCAGATATCAAACCTCATGAGTCATAAACCAACGTTATCAAACCTACTTGCTCACCAGTTTCCATAGGACTAAAAGGCTACAACTTTCTAAATATTCATCTCATGAGTTACCCTAGAAAAACCAATATTATTGAATGTCAGGAAAACCAACCTTAGTACCTAAAGACCAATCTACTTCAAAAGTTAAACAGATAACACTTTCTCACTCTAGACTCTAGAGTTCTATCAAACCTGTAAACGCCCTCTTTCATGTTTCCAACCTATGAAAACATGATGAAAACCCATCTAATCGAAAAGCCAAAACAACATCACAAAAAGGAAAGATCTTTATACACAATTGATACAAAAATGCATAGGAATCTTATTTCTAACAATCAGATCGAGCACATATCTGGTTCTGGTGCTTTTTCTCTGTTAACATATGTGCAGGAGAGAGAGAGAGACAGAGCGAGATAGAGAGAGAGGGAGAGAGGGAGGGTTATCACGAATAACAGCACTAAAGTACGTGCAAGTTGATAAAGAGAGAGAGAGAGAGGGGGGGGTTCACTGGATACCAACACTAGAGTACGCGAAAACTGATAATAGAGTTAAAAAATGTGCACAGTTTTTTATGATGGGGATAGTGGGTTACCTGGGAAATGGTGCTTGATGGTGGGAGAATCTGGAACTAATCAAACTGCACCTTGAAGAGAGTTGCAGGTTCTGAGAAAACAGAGGAGAGATGAAACATGAGAGAGAGCAGAGTCTACCAAGAGAGAGAAGTAGCAGTCCAAGAGAGAGAGGAGAGGGATGGACGACGTTTAGAGAGAGAACCGATGAGAGAGAGAGATGACGTTTAGAGAGAGAGAGAGATGAGGTTTTAGAGAGAGAGAGAGGAATTATTAGGAGAGAACAGAGGAGCAGAGGTACAAACGCTTTTGCCGCCAGTCCCCATGTGAGGGAAAAAACAACAAATTCAAAAATAGGGTACGATCGACGGCTTTCATCAACTAGCCGTTGAAAATAACACTTGGACGGTCGATATTGGAT
>NW_006499848.1:1378291-1391315 GCF_000471905.2 Amborella trichopoda
TCTCTCTCTCTCTCTCTCTCTCTCTCTCTCTCTCTCTCTCTCTCTCGCTCTCTCTCTCTCTCAATGTGCTTAGTGCAGTCCATAGGGTGGTAAATAGCGGGCTTGGTTCCATAATGCCTCCTAGACTTCAGAAGCTATTTTTGGAAGGAATCTTCTCCATTGGCCGTGCCCAACTTTCACCATTTCTTTTAAACGAGGCCAATCCATTTGGTTCTGCAAGGTTGGCCAAATTGAAGAGCATTTTGGATGAAGGCAACAGTCTTCAACTTCAATTTCCTGCTGAGGATCTTGGTTTTAGGTTTGTGTTCTTGTATTCTCTCGTCTCTTTTCTTTCTAGTTTATATCAGTGTAGGAAAACTTGGGTGAGTCGCTCGGACTCGCCCGAGCCACTCGGGCTTGTCAGGTCTCTGAGTCCAGAACAGCCCCCGACAAGGGGCATGTATAATATATTTGAACTTAATTTATAATTGTTTCAATCTTCGACTAAATCAGTTATAATTAATTTATACGTAATTTTCTATATGCCTTTTATGTTTATATCAATTTTTAGTATTTCTTATTTTTTCTATTTTTCTGAGAGTTTTCTGAGAATGATCTTTAACTAGTTTTCTATTATTTCCATTTTTTGGAACTTTTTTCTCATCTTTTATGTACTGTTTATTTTTTTATTACTACAATATGATTTTCATGAAAAAGGAAAAAGGCAACCAAAGTGCTCGTACTGAACTCTAACTTGAGGTCTCTTTTCTTGATGACAATTTATTATCATGTTATTGTTTATAGGTATCTTGAAGGAGCCCTTGTTCCTGAAATTACAGTTTGTGGGGAGGAAACGTTTGAACCTACTGGCAGGAGAAGGGAGTATGTTCCCTCAGCAGAAACAGGAAAGCGCCTGCCTCATATGAATGTTAGGGTTCTGAAAGGAGTATCAAAAAAGGTTCGGTTCCTACCTGAAGAGTTACAATTTTGCCTTTTTCCTTTTTTGTGATCTTGTCAAGTCATCCACCCTTCCACCCCACTGCTGGGTGGCCCACCGCTACCCCACCCACACATACACCCACCCCTACATGTACAGAGCTTAATGAGAACCCTTGTGCTGTCTAGCCAAAACAAAAATGATAACCTTGTTCGAATTTTTCAAACCAGTCTCCTTAAAACAAAGTGAGAAATGTGACTGTCATCTCTTAGTCTATTGAAAGAAACGGTGAGTCTTTTCATGCAAGCGAATTGAGAGAAAAAATTATTGGTTTCCTGTCTGGATGATAGCTTGCCCATGAATGCACCAACAAAGTCTTACCAATTCTTTCTCAAATTCGAACATTGTGAAGTAATCTCAAGGTTCAACTATCATATCCTGAAGCAATTCTATTCAACTATCATATCCTAAAGCAATTCTATGTATTATGTATGGGAAATACACCCAGTGTCATTTGCAAATGTAAGTTTTGAGGCAATCACCAAAGGAGATTGGGCCAATGATGTAGCCATAAAAGAGATTGGGCTGATATACAATGTAATCATAGACTCAGCCCAGTTGGACATCTGACTTGGCCGGTTTGGTGGCGGACCCAGAGTTGGGACTGTGGTAAGTCTGAGCCTGGGTCCTTGTTCTCAAACATTTGTGTCATTTACTTTCCTTATATTATTATACCCTCTACCCTGCCACCCCCTTGCAAAACACAACAAAGTCTCAAAACACAACAAAGAGAGGAAAACATGTAGCTTCTTAATCTTTTGTAATCCTTTGCTTTGTGTTTCCTTGAATTGATCTTCTTAGTTTTTCACTTGTTTAGGAGATATTATCTACCCTGGATCTACTATTTGGAGATAAGATAGACTTCCTTCTCATTGTGGGACCTAGGAAAGAGTCATATCACCTTGCAAGTGGGGCAATTAATGTGGCAAGGAGCTATGAGGTTTCTCTAAGGGTATGTATAATGTGGCCATATGGATCTACCCATGAATGCATGGCTGCTAATGATGCCATACGACCCCAGGTGGAGAATGTGATTGATGTTGTGGAATTGGGGTGCCCTTTATCATCATCATCGGTGTTGTCATCGTCATCATCATCGTGGTGGGACTTGTGCAAGATGTCAAACAAGGGTGCAATTTTGGTGAGGCCAGATGAGCACATAGCATGGAGGACCAAATTTGGAATTGATGGGGATGTAGATGGGGAGATTAGAAGGGTCTTCTCTATGATTTTGGGAGTGAATAAATAGAGTTTAATATTTATTTCAAATTGAAAATCATGTTATACATGTGAAAAGAAAGCATAAGTTGCATTATGTGACTTAAATCTGAAGTTGTAATTAGAACCGCTACAAATGAAATAATTTGAATTTCATGACTTGCAAATAAATGAAAATGAAAGCAATTATGATTCATGTTCTAAATAAGAAAATGTTGTATTTTTATCATATAGGCTCTGCAGACCTCCTTGTTCTAGTGGCCAATGTGGCATTTCCCTCTCCACGAAGGCGAAGAAGAGAGAGATGGCATGGGCTGCGCATCTCCATATGATAGCAGAGCCTGTATATTTATTAGTACTTGCTGTAAATATCTTTGTGGAGAGGCTGGACTTGCAACGGCCTTGTCTTAGATAGAGAAAAGAGAGAGACTTGGGGTAATGGAGCCCTCGAGAACTCCAAACGATGGAATCAGGTTTTTCACCAAAACCATAGTCTTAACTACCGATTCTTGGCTTCAAATTCGAAGGAGACGATCAAATTCCACCATGGTGAAATTGAATGAGGTTTTACCCGTTCTCAATCATATATATATATATATAATCAGATCAGACAGTCCAAAAAGTTGGACAATCAGTGTACGGTCTGGGGCCTAATTTAATCATGAGGTTCCGTAGTTCATATATTCTAAAATATACCGTACTAATGTGAACCTAAAATTTACTGCAAGGCCTTTGACCACAAAATGCCATTCCCATCTGTATCCATGATTTTTTAATCGCCGGTTTAAATACATTTTACATAGAAAAATTGTTTCACACAAGCTGGACCGCATTTTTACAATATGCAGTCCCAAGGTATAAAAAACTTAAAAGATGTTTTCTTCATTTAAAACCAATTGAAACTAAGGTCCAAATGTTATTCATAAAATCATTATTTTTATTTCTTAAAATTTATTTATTATTTTATATTCATGATCTCCATGTTAGAGATTATATATCTTTAAATATTGGGTCCGAAAATCCATTTAAAAAATAGTTATTTAAGAGTCGACTCATTTCTACATGAACTCATAGAAACTGTCTTTTTATATATATTAAGAAGAGGAGTATAACATGCATACTAAACTTGCTCTGTTCGACAAAAGATCCACCCGGAATTTGTAACATACAAATTCAGGACATTTTCAATAAAAAATTGATTTTTGATTCTTAAACACTAGGACTGATTGTCAAAAAATGGGTCAATCCCAATATAACCAAGGTTTTATTTTTTTTAATCAGGTTTATATAAAGTATTTTAGGCTAGTTGCTGATTTGAAGATTTATCCAAAATTTGGGGGCCTGAAGTACTCACCAGATCGGGTAAAAACGCTTTTTTTTCACAGGCAAAGTGGCAAAAAGCTCTAATTGAAGATCAGATATTCAACACAATGCCTTTAAGATAGAACTAAAGTATTCATTAAGGAGGTCACAAAAAAACCCACATAAATCCCCAATCAATTACCGCCAACGTGCACCAAGACACCAAGATGAAGAAAGAAAATGAGACATCTTCAAGCTCTTGGTTCTATTTTTACTAAAAGCAAACAATCTACACTTGCATGGTCTCTAACTTTATTTCACTTGAAACCGCAAAAAGAATGCTCAACAGATGGCATTATGGCATTAGGCCCTTCATCATCTCAAAATCAAACCACCTGGTAATTATCAGTCAGCAACTGCACCCTGCTTGAATGTTTTGGAGGTGCACCTCCTTTTAAAGCTATAATTTGGACAACCTGCACGGTAATGGAGAACCATCCGTCATCTCTCTCTCTCACTGAAAATTTTAAACTAATAACAATGCACCAGCTATGACTTTGATCAACATACCGTCACTTCAGCAAAAGTCCTGGCTGATGTAAATTCCACATTGATAGGAAAAAAAGCGGATGAATCAGCTGCCCGCACAACAAATTCCATAGAACCACTGCACAATTTCATCCATGTAGATCTTTCAGTAATCAATATAAGTAGAGAGAGAGAGATAGTATAAGTAAATGATTTCCTTTTTAAAAGAGATCTATATTAGTAAACAACTGAAGATTGCATTCTTCTTACTTCCTGTTAGAGCTGTCAATGAGCAGAATGGACCACACTAAGCAAGAACGTCTTGGATCATAACTGCATATGCAATTTTACATATTAGTAACAAAGCGTACTATATGCAATAAGTGGCAGTGCATAAGAACACACAGGTTGTTTTCAAACCGTGTTTACTGTTTAGAACTGGAGGCAAGAACCAGAATATTAGGTTTGAGACTGAACTTCAGTCAAACTCCATTGGAAGGAAAATAAACTTTTCACTGGAAAAAAGAGAATCTGGCAATCGCTCAAAATATCCAGCTAGTTTTGCTAACATTTCTGTAGCATTTAGAGAGAAAAATACAATACCATGTTTTGGTTGATTCAATTCATAAGTTACTATAGTTATTTCCAAATCTTGGTCAATGACTTCAGAGATTGCATCTAAATTCTACAGTTTCAGATTCTACAGTTTCAGAGAAAAGCTTTCAATATTTCAGTGTGGACTGTAAGTTCCCAAATAACCCCCACTAGTCAAAGCACAATTAGATTCAGAACATCACTTACAAATTACAACCATCAGAATCACCTCCACCCCCCACAAAAAAAAAGCAAATGCAGAAGTGCCATGTACTTAGCAGAAAATAAATAAATCAAAAAGGAAAAGAAAAGACTGGGACTCACCTCCCTTCTCCATCAACCTGCCTGACATTGGGAGGATCACGTAGGGCAGGCAAAGGTATCAAAATGAGAACATTGTGGAGATCAAACTGCGATGAAGCTTCATATTCTATGCTCACATAAGTCTCACCACCAGAAACAGATGGCCAACAATTGACTGGCAATTTAGGAATATATTTCAGAATAAGAATAAGGAGAACACATAAACCAGATAATACAAATAGCATTAGGAAACATACAATATATTTAGTGAACCATGAGAAACCATATCCATTGGGTCACCATGTCCATTGAAATGACAAACAGGGATGGAGGGAGATCCAATATTGGGGTCACGTCCCGTTCTGCTGGGTCCCAATCTCTGTTACCCTCTATTTCAATGGATGGCAATGACCCAATGAAAGTTGTTTTTCTCAAAAGGGTGCGGTTTGTATAGAACCTAGGCCCTAAACAATCAAATTAAAGCCTACCTCCAAATAGTATCGAGAAATGTGGTTTCAATACTGGAAATCTCTGTGATAGTCTTAAAATATATTTTCACCATTATTTATAAAGTTTAAAGCTTCAAAAATAGTGTAGATCAGCTGATCTATGAAAACTCGAAAATCTTGAAAATTGACAGTCCAAAAATGTGTTACAAAATACACTATATTTTTTTCTCATGTCCATGCATCTTGATGTCGAGATGATCAATTCGAGGATATTTGGGCATCAAAACAACCTCATCTAGTGCAATTTTTGAGGTAGGCTCAAATTTGATTGTTTAGAGCCTCGGCTCTATATAAACTTTTCCCTTCTCCAAATCCACGGATTTCCATAAACTTTCACAAATAGAAGAAGCCTGAATCTATGAAATATGAAATAAAAAGGACAATTAAAATGCAAAAACTCACTGCTCAATGGAACAAGAGACTCATTGGTGCTTTGCATTCTCCATTTTAGGAGGCCAACACCAGCTGCATCACCAGTTTGGCTTGTGGGGAAAGGCCTACTAGGATCTTTGAGGCCTAGAATATTTTGATTTGAGAACAACTCCCGGTTGATGTTAGGATGGGTTTTAAACTGCAAACCCGCATTGTCTCCTGTGTCAATCTGGGCAAAACAATATAGGTTTCAGTATTTGCCAACAGAAATTTCAGATATTGGATAACCAAATACAAATTTACGATGTGCTTTGCAAAATTTAAATGCTTCAAAGGGAACAGTCCACTCCCACTTACAGGTCAAAAAATTTTTAGAACATTGTTCAGGTAGATTTCACCATAAACTTTTCTCATAATCATGAAATCATCAGAAGATTTTACAAATAGATATATTCTTCTTAGAAACACTACATCCCCGCTCACCCTCATTTTCAGAAGTTATTGAAAAATACATTCATGCTTACATCTAAACACATGTTAGAAAGGTAGTTCGGCTCCTTTGGTGTATCAGGTCAAACTTGAGGGGTTTAAACCTTGAACTCGCCCAAAGTGGGACATCTAAGTGCATGTTCACACGTGAAATATAAGTCAAATATTCATAACAACTGTATGTTACAGAACGTATAAAAGATTCAAGTAAATTAAGTTGAGAATATATAAATGCATTTCTCATTCTTCATTTTTTTCTATTTTCCTTTTTCTTATAAAAAATTTTCCTTTATTGAATTTCCTCATATGCATATGCCCTCTCAAGGGATCCTAACAAAGAAAATAAATAATTTTTTTAAAGTATTCCTTATTGCAAGTACTCCCAAAAGAACATATTGTTATTACGACTGATACAAAAGGGTGAAAAAAAAAAACAATCTGAGATATCCTCTTCTGGTTCTTTGGTAATCTTTACCTTGGTTGCACTGCTTATATAATGCAAATTTAAATGGCTTAGGTACAGAACGTATAAAAGATTCAAGTAAATTAGGTTGAGAATATATAAATGCACTTCTCATTCTTCATTTTTTCTATTTTCCTTTTTCTTATAAAAAATTTTCCTTTATTGAATTTCCTCATATGTATGCCCTCTCAAGGGATCCTAACAAAGAAAATAAATAAATTTTTTAAAGTATTCCAAAATACTACCTCATTGCGAGAACTCCCAAAAGAACATATTGTTATTATCACTGATACAAAAGGGTGAAAAAAAAAACAATCTGAGATATCCTCTTCTGGTTCTTTGGTAATCTTTACGATGGTTGCACTGCTTACATAATACAAATTTAAATGGCTTATCTACAAGTAATAAGTATGACGAGTTCAATAAACGATAGAGAATTTATTTTCAAAAATTGCTAAATGACAGCCACTATAGGAGCAATGTCAGAAGAAACCTTTGAAATAAATGAGATTGGAGGTTGTAAATACATTAGTAGGATAAGGATATCTGAAGATATAGAAGTTTGGAAAAAAAAGAAGATGGGAAACGCTTTTAGGACCGGATGGTACCTGAATAGACATTTGGCAGTGCTTGGGAGAGATTGACATATCCTAGTTGACCAAGCTATTCAACAAGATTTTGAGAACAAAGAAAATGCCAGGAGAAAAAGTACGCTAGTACCTATTTACAAGAACAAAAGAGATATATAAAATTGTACGAACTACCTAGGGATCAAACTTATGAGCTACACTATGAAGCTAATAGGAGAGAGTAATTAAAAAATGACTACAACATAAAACAACAGTATCAATAAATCAGTTCCGTGTTATGTCGGGAAAGTCAACAATCGAAGCTATTTTCCTCCCTAGGCAATTGATTGAGAAGTTTAGAGAGAAGAGAAAAGACATCCACATAGTATTTATTAATTTAGAGAAAGCATACGATACATTACTAGAGAGTTAATTGATCAGTGCCAGAAAAGAAAAAAGTATCTAGAGGATATATTAACACGGTGAGAGATACATACGAGGAGCACTAACTAGTGTGAGGACAACTAGTCGGAGATAAGTGAGTTTTCAGTAATAGTAGGCCTACATCAAGGGTCAGTGTTGAGCCTGTATCTCTTTCTTTTGGTTATGGACGAGTTAATTAAGCATCTACAGGGTGAAGTAACATAATATATGTTGTTTGTGGATGACATAATTTTGATTGATGAGACTAGAGACGGCATTAATGCCAAGTTAGAACGTTTGAGGAATAATCTTAAATCGTAAGGTTTTAAAACTAGCCAGATTAAGACAAAATATATGGAATGCAAGTTTAACAATAAATAGAAGTAAAAAAGAGGAATTAGTTAAGTTGATGGCCAACAAGTACTTAAAAGGGATTATTTTCGATATCTTGAGTAGATAATCCATGAAAATAAAGAGATTGAGGAAGACATCGCGCATAGAATTAAAGCCGGTTGGATGAAGGGGAGATGTGCTTCGAAGTTTTATGTGATCATCGCATAGACTAATGAAACTTAAAGGGAAAGTTCCATAGGACAGCTGTAAGACTATGCTTTATAAGACAAAATGTTGGGCAGTCAAGAAACAACATACCCAAAGAATGAATGTAGCTAAAATGAAGATTTGAGATAGACAGATAAGAAACGATAGAATTCAGAATGAATACATCTACGGGAACTTACGAGTGGCTCCAATAAGCAATAATATGAGGAAAAGTAGACTTAGATAGTCTAACCATGTCCAACGTTGACCTAGAACCACACCGGTTTGGAGAGGCAATTTAGCTCAAGTGGAAGACTCTAAAAGTCAAAGAGAAGGTGATCTATAGTCCAGATGGAGGTATGAGACTTGAAAGAGGAGAACGGCGGAGCATAATTTTTGTAGCTAACCCCAAATATTGGGGTAAGGCTCGGATGATGATAATGATGATTATCTACAGTAACATCCCCCGTTTTTCCATAAACCACATTTTAGAAGCCCATAACACTCCCCCCACCCCCCACCCCCCAACCCCCCTCTTTTTTTGCCGATCAACCGATAAAAGTTAATCTATCGTTTACAAACTACCATTTGAAATAAGGGCAACTATGAGATTAGGCAATTAGCCTTAAGACCTATTTCCTTGCAGCTCTCTCTAACACAGAGCTCAAAATCCCTCCCTCACTCATCATAATGAATCCACCACTTTAAAAGCCTGAATCCACCTCCCACCCCCACTATCTCTAGAATTTCAAAATATATGAAAATTGGAAGATCTGAAAAACTGTCCCAAAGTGAGAATTCCTTCCATCTGCAACAAAAACGAATTAGTGATTAGTGCTAACATGTGTTAGAATGAAGCCCAATATTTAAAATGTGAGAGGGGGACTGTATTGAAGAGACAAATGATAGTTTGGGAAGAGCGGGGGAGGGGGGAAGCGAGAGATGGCAGTTTGAAGACATAGAGTGAAAGGGATATTAGAGTTTAGGCTTCTATAGAGGGAGACATCATAGCTTGAGAGAGAGAGAGAGTGAAAGAAAGAGTGTGTGTGTTGGCAGGATAAGCCTCGATAAATTGAAAGCCCTTTTGTTTTATATCATGATTCTACACATTAAAACAATTTACATTTAGCACAATACAATGTGTCACAATCATCCCTAGCCATCGGATGTCAATCCAACCAACTTGGGATGTGTCACAAAGTTGGAGAAAGTCTTTTGGGACTTTGAGTCCAATCAATGTCACATCCCTAGCCGCCCAATTCACATCTAATGGCCGAAGATAAGTGTGATTTATGACCTCCTTGTAACAAAGGTATATGGTCTTATTGTATAGTTTCTCTTTTTCTTTTGGACCCACTCATATGACTAATTACATGGATTTTGTTTAGGCAGACACGTTGAGCCTCAAGAGAAATTGAAACCCCTGTATGTTTATTCCGAACCCACAAATATAACCAATTACATACTGGCGCCAACTTAAAATAGTGCTTTGCAAATAAATAAAGGGGCACTTTTTTGTAAAATAGACGGTGTTACAGGCTCCTCAAGATAACCTATGGGGAAAATGGGGGTATGTCACCCATATAAAAAGTTCAATTTAAATATCTCAACTTTTTTGTTATTATTACCTAAACAATTGAACATGTTGACATGGAACCACTCCTATCAACAGAGATTTTATATACTCCCAGATTCAACATGCCAATGCTTCCGGACTTTAGGAACAGTACCTGGACTTGGATGAACCCATCATCTCTGTTCAGAATTTGAAGGGAAAGAGTGCCTTGCACTTCAAAGTTACTCAACCCACCATCCCTCTTGAGTGTCACATTTATCTTCTCTTCAATGCATAATGTAACAGGATCTGTGGGCACAACTGCTGCAGAAACCTTTGATAAACTAGTATTTGCCGATACATCCTCCAAAATGACTTCGCCTTCGGCCCTTAGAGATTCAAGAAATCGGTTCGTCTTCTGAGTCTTCCCTAGCTGCATCCCTAAACCCTTTGCAGGCGCATGTGCAGGGGCATCCACAGATGAGGGACCTGGAGAAAAGTTTGGCAAATTAGATACTCTCACCCCATAATCGGTAAGCTATATGCTGTTCACTATAAAGAGGCTTGTGGAAGAACACAGGACAACTTATAGCCTTGCAAATAAACTAGGACTTCTATGGGAAGAAAACCTTAGAAACCAAGAAAATCCCATAATGGAGACACACGCATACAAAAGCATGGATGCACGCACGCACACACACACACAGAGGAATGAGATTCTATAGACCAAGGGACTATACTGTAGTTATAGCCAACAGGGCTGGAGGGGCATTTGTTTGACAACAAGAACTCTAACCTCAGCTTTACTCATAGAACTAATCAATCTCCAAGGTCATTCTAGAAACAATAATTTGAAGTTTAAAAAATGCTCTATCTCCTTTCCCGCTCCAAGGAAGGCTCTTGAGCATCCATTTGATGGACAATAAGATTTAGAATTTAAAGAGTATCTTTTTTTTTCCTGGGGTTTTTGGGGATTTTGGGGGGGGGGGGATTGATCTCGAGGTGATTTCAATATGGTGTGGAAATTTCAGATGACAAAAATCCGCCTAGGTAAGTGTTTTGTCGCAGAGAGAAAGAGAGAGCCATGGTTTCTTCTATAAATTCAACTTCTAAGATAAAAATCAAAACCTCTCATTAAAAGTCAACTAATCCAAGCTCCAGATAGAAATGGTTCACAAGAAGTTAAAAAATCTGAGAATAAATCGAAAATGTAGTATATTATCAAAAATAGATACTGCCACTTTGTAACTGAGTGATAAAGAACAGATATCATGATTAGAAACCTTTTGGTTTGGGGTACTCCAAGTCTACATCCAAACCATGAATGGAACCGCTGCCAAAACCCCCTCCACCTCCACCAGAAATTCCCATTTTGCTGAAGCCATTGTCAAGTCTTCCCAGCCCAGATGAATTCAGAGACGTCAACCCTCCTTTATCTCCTCTGGATTTCTCAATCTGCCAAAAATGAAAATCTAGTGAAAAAGGGGGCAACTCATATAACTAGATGACTCTAAATCTATAAAACAAATTTAATCATATAATGCTCATGATTTTCAAATACTCCAAAATCAAGCGTTTTCTAGATAACCCAAATTTGGACGGTGGATTTGAACTGAGAACTCAGCCATTGTCGAGTCAGATGTTTGGCTGTACCAAATATCTTCACTTTGCAATTTCTTCAGATGGGCTCTCCAGGTCAAGGATGCACAAGCTCCCGGCCAAAATACGGACTAAAATGGTTTCAGAAAAAAGGATTGGTGCATGAGGCTTTGAGGCATTTGCATTCAGCGGACCATTTTGTACAGAAGCCCTACAGCGGCTCACTTAGAAATAATCCCATCCCCTAGACACATCATGAAAGACCACAGAGCAAAATCTAGAGTATTCCATTCAGTAAAACTACGAAGAAGCATTTCAAGATCTAATCTTAAATGCCCCAAATGAGACTCAATGTCCAATGCAGGGTGGCAAGAGGTCAAACCAGAACTTTCAAAAGCTCCACTCATGTAGAAGAAAACAGCAGTTATGGACATCTTTCTAGCAATGGAGGTTTAGAGGAGGGAACCCACCCCCAACCCCAAAACCCCAACATTGCAGCATTTGCATTGTTATATGCTTAGGAAAGAGCTTGAAGGGTGAACTCTTTCAGTCAAGTACATTAACACCATAGTCCCATAAGGTAAATTACCAGATGTTGAAATGATGAAGGGTGATGGAGACTCATTGCAGCCCACCATTGGGCTCATACCATGTTCTGATGGGTCCCACTATCTCCACCACTGTCAATCATTCCCTTCAACAGTGATTACCCCAATGGACTGTGGTTGTCCATGGACGCCTATACTGCACGCACGCATGTTTTACAAAAAAGACATGCATCTGTTACAAAGCAAAGAATCGGGCATGAATGTCTTTTTGTCCAATATGTGGACTTGCATATCCACATAGCGACCATGTTTGCTATCCACAAAGCAGACACATCATATCCACAAACTCATGTCAAAACGAATTTCGAGTGTCTTGTGTGTTGACACAAGTATCTAATGCATTATTATATCAGATTCTCCTATTGCACGTGATGAGTGTCATTTGCAAGAAAGTCCTATCAAATTTCCTTTTGATCTGGCGATATGTTCGTAACGATGAAAAGGATGAGAAGGGTAAATTTGATCATGAGTGTTTTACTGCAAATTAACAAAGCTATATGATGACATTTTCTAAAAGTTTTCCAATTGCAGTGGGTTTTATCAAACAGCCTTTTAATTTCGATTTTGGATATATTTTCTTGAAAAAATGAACATGTACGATGTTTTAGTGCTTGCATATGAGTAACTAATTGGCATAGTTATTGAAGATTAATTTTCAGAGGAGCCAAGAAGAAGAAACCTTTTCCAACAAAGCATGGCATAGATAGGACATATTTTTTCAGATACTTTTGGCTATCCAATCTGTGATTTTAGTTGGCTACAACTAAAATGCATGCAATATTTATCAAAATTCAGATGGCCGTCTATTGGATTTTCACAAACCACATTCGATCATTTTGTGGTGTGCAAACCAAGCCATGAGGATAATGTACTGAAAATGCTAAAAAAAAATCTCTGCATGCCTGGAAAATGCCAGAAACTCTGCTTGAGTCTCTCTCTCTCTCTCTCTCTCTCTCTCTCTCTCTCTCTCTCTCTC
>NW_006499848.1:1391609-1407192 GCF_000471905.2 Amborella trichopoda
TACACGTGACCGAACGGACGTCTAGGTTGGTTAGTCGTTCGTTCGTACGAAGACGAAGACGTAGTAGAGAGTAGGTGTAGTAGTAGTACGTAGTTCGTGTAGTAGGTAGTATATATATATATATATATATATATATAGAGAGAGAGAGAGAGAGAGAGTTTCTTAAGGGTTTCGAGTAAAGAATGAACTGGGGGTTTCGCAGAGAAATGGAAAAGGTACCTTGAGGATTTTGCTGAGTGTGAGAGTAAAAAATGGAAAATGTCTCTCTCTTCTCCAGTAAAGCATATTCTCGCTCATTCCCTGAGCTTTTTACTTGATTCTCAACCCTCTGTTTCTGGTCTTTGTACAAGCCAGAGTGAAACATTGAATTCTATGCAATATGAGGATCCTGGCCATGGATTGCAAAATTGCAGCTGGGACTTGAAGGCCATGGCTGCTAAAATAGGGGATTATGTTTTTGCAGGGGGTGAGAAACTCAAGTAACAGGTTTTCGGATTATTTTAAGAACGGAGGAGTTTATTGATGGAGAGAGAGTCACACAAGTGGGTTGGGTGGACTGCAGAGAAAGCGAGAGAGATTCTGTAGGTTCTTGTTGGGTTCGGTTTGGGTGAGTCCTGGAGCATTAATGGTTGAGCAAGTTTAAGTAAGAAAAAAAGAGGCAGGGACTATTTTTAGATAAGTTGTGGTTTTGGAGTGAGTTTGCAAATGGACTGTCAATTCATCACACATTCCACAAAGCCAACTACTTTTGACTTCATTTTCTGCAAACAAATCAATCGCTAACATGCAGCAAAGCATAGTTTGATGGCGAATTGAAGTGCACCCTAAAACTTGGCCAAGTAGACTTGGTAGATAAATTAACCAACCAAGGGCAGGAAGATTTTTTCTTTATGCAATTTTATAATAAGGGCAAGAGTAGCTTCTGTACATATATAAGACAAGCAACCAAATACATACACTTGGATTATACTTTTAGTTTATGAGAATATGCCAGAAAGAAGAGAAAGATCAAACCTTGCTTTTGTCAATTTCACTGGCCTTTTGCTTCATCTTATCTTTGGTATCATTGATTTTGCTCTGCCTGACCAGAAGATGTAACTTCTCTTCATGACTCTCCATTTCACAGTATTTCGTGACCAGTGGAACAGTCAAATTCTCCTTGTGTCCAAGGCATATGACTTCATCAAAGGCAAAAATCAGCTCAAATGCCATCTTGCAAATCCCCTCTTCATCCAAAGAAGGAGAATACTCAGGTACCTTATATTTGATAGATTCATGGGCATAAGCATTAGAAACCAGAAAATTAATTAGTCACAAACATGAAAAGCAAAGTGAAAAGACAAGGAAAAGGAAGTACCAACTTTGACAAAAGCCTCAAGGTTTCAAGATCTTCTAGAATATTACTCTGCTTGTTTGTGACCAGAAGCAAATATAAGGACTCAATAGGCTGATAAACATAGCGGACATTCTCAGTCTCTACATATGTGTGTTGTTTCTCTATGCCGACCAACTTGGGGAATGCTGAGAGTAGTCCCTCTACTCTGATGCGAGTCATGTCCACAAACTGTCTTGATACCAAGGCTGCCAAATAACGAACGATTCAACACAGAGACTGAAAAGAAAACTACAGAAGATTGTACAGAAGAAAATGTCAAAAAGGACGAGCACTTAAAGAGTCAAAGTTCGAAAAAGCTGCAAAGCCGTAGTGAGAGAACAGTGGTTCTTTTCACAAAGGAGAGCAATAAGGCTTTCTAAACCCCAAAAAAAAAGAGCAAAAATTGAATCACACATATAGTAATCAATAAAGTGAAATGTATTAATCAGAAATTGAAAACTTTATGAAGAAGTGTGGTCTATCATTAGTGATAATGGTCATGAACAATGGTTCTATTTCTTCTGAGAAAATAGAATAATGAGGCTTTCTAAACCCAAAAGAAGAGCAACAAAAACTCACACTTATAAGAGTCAATAAATTGCAAAGTATTAATGAGAATTTGAAAATGATATGAAGAAGTATCGTTTAACATTAGTGATAATGGTCCCTAAAATCGCACCTTTGCCCGTTTTGGTTATTATGGAAGCTGCAAGAACCACCTATTACAACAACAAATAGGAACATAAATTAATAATTGGTGCAAATGGAGTTTATATGCTATTCCAATAATAAACTTGCGCCATCATAATAGTAAACAAAACCATCCTTGCTCAAACTCTTGAAAGAGAATAGCAAGGACAGCAGAAACCAGTAATCAAAAAAAAAGAAAATAAGGTATCTAATCACCATTTTGAAGATTGCCCAGAGACAGAATGGATGTGTTGCAGTTACAAAGAGTTCAACTATTATAGCTAGCTTACGATGACCTGAGAGCACAGATGAACTTGAGTTTTTCATGAACATATGAGAGTTGAGCAATTTATACATGCAAATACCATTGTATATAAAGCAACAACTGGAATGAGTGCATGCATCAGCAAGTCAGTAACATTTCATATATAAGCCAGATACTCCGATTAGAGTAGTATGGAATGAAGAAAAAAAAGGAGACAACATATCACTATAGGCAAAAGCTATCCTTACCAACAAAAACTTTTGTAAATAAAGAAAAAAAAGAAGAAAGTAGCATATCAAGGGAAAAAAACTAGCATATCCAAGTAGGGTGGGGTCTAATCCGACCCGCTCGGACACAACTGGACCCGACCCAAAACTTCAAAACTCAAAAAGTATCTGAAAATTACAAAAAATATTAAAAATTACCTTAAAACAATATAAAAAATTATTTTGAGCATTGAACCATGTAATTTAAATCCAATTCAACCATGTAAAACCAATACAAAATTACAAAAAAAAAAAAAGGAACTTAAGAGAAAACATTTCGATCATTCAACCATCTAACAGCAAATCTAAAACAAAATTACACAAAATAACCATTTCCTGATTATTCTTTCAATTAATGGTAACCGATTCATCATTTCCTGATTATTTTTAATTTTACCTGATTACTTATTTTTTTAAATTGTTAACTAATTTAAATGTACCTTCTCTTTTTTACATAGCAATCCCTATCCAAGTGGAAGACTGATGAGATAGAGGACATTCATCATCTACTGTTTCATCATTCACAAAGATATGTGAAAAGAAACAAAAAAGACCCATCATGTACTAATTCAAATAACATAAACCAATATTACTGCAATTACGCCAAAAAAATAAAGTATAAACTACAAGATATCCAGTCTTCATTAGATGCAATATACTAGGGTTTTAAACCCGGAGATCTAGATCAGGAATTTCCGATCTGGACTGGATTCAGCGGGTGGACGATTCTGGTCTTCCTCTTCCCCTTCCCTGCCGGAATCACCCGATACCTATTTTATATTAATTTTTTTTCTCACTTTCAACTGATCCAGCCGATCTGAAACGGAAAAGTGAGCGAGTATTCCAAAACCCGCTTCCGGGTTTTAAAACACTGCAATATATCAAAGACAGTTCACTAGAAATTTCCAAAGATCAAGGAATTCAGTGGATGGATAAACAAGGGCGAAAGGGCTGAAAATTCGGGGTTTCATTGACGAGAAAGAAAAGGAGGTTGGACTAAGAACTTGAGAGTGATTAATCGAAAATCATACCTCTTGAAATTAGGGTTCGGTTTTCTGTTTCCTGGTAATGGAACGGAGAGAGAGAGAGAGAGAGAGAGAGAGAGAACAGGGACTCTACCTTCCGTGGAGTGGTGGTTCGAAACAGCTGGGGTGAATGGAGGGGAATCGGGCAATGGGTCGAGATTTCAATTTTGCCAAAACAATTTATGCTTTCGCGGGAGCAAGCTTTCCATTTACTCCTTTTAGTAAAAACCAACATTAGAGTGAATATGAGAACCAAAAATTGTGGATGCAATTGTAAATTAGCCTCATTCATTTTATCTCAACTATTTCGAATCCGCTATATGAATCAATTTTTTTTATTTTTTTTTTTGGGGGTAAAATTACCCCTTCTATTTCTACGTCAATAGTGCACATGGTAAAACCACCTAACGTTACTTCATAGGGGTTGCAATGGACCCTGATCCAACTCGAGACCCGAGGAGTGGACCCGATCTGGGTCTAGGTATGGGTCCAAAAATTGGACACTGTGGGTCGGGTCCAGGTCCGGGTCTGGGTCAGATAATATTTTCGAGTCCCAAATTATGAAATATATTTAAATATAATTAAATACATAGATATTTTAATTTTTGGATGAGGTCTTGTAGGATCTAGATCCCACACTATATTTTCAAGTCTAGGTCCAGGTCCGGTGATTTCAAGTTTAGGTCCCATATTATTTTTTGGGTTGGACCATGACCTGACTCAACCCACTGCCACCCCTACCACATCCTATCATCTTATTGCTTATTAGGGCTACCCCTAACTTTTTTTAGATGTATTCATTCTAAATTTCATGCTTTTTTATCTTCTCACTCTATCATTTCAACATCCTCAATAAGAAAAGAAAAATAAATCATTGTCTACATACTTGAAAAAACTAAAGTATCATTGTTGAATAGAGTTCATCTATTTTTTTGATGGTGATATATATGCACTAGAAAACTCAAAATTTCAATTTTTTTATCTTTTGAAAATAATCATCCGATGTTTTTAGGTGATTCTCAAAATTTGAAATTGAAAAAATCCTCCCAAGCCAATCTTCTAAGGGAGTAAATGCATAATAAGAATATAGTATATTGTTGCTTAGATCATCTGACCATTTCTATGCGGCCAAGCCCGCATATGTAGAAATGCAGGCCTCTTAATAAATCTATTTATGAGATGGATTTTAAGACTTGATTTTTAAGGATATGTAATCTATAACATGGATAGTAATCTATAACATGGATATCATGAATATGAAAAAAAGAAATAAATTGTAAAAAATAATAAAAATAATTTTAGTAAGAAAACATTTGGACGGTTAGTATTCATTGTTTTTAGATGAAACAACTACTTGCATTGCATCCATCTTTAAGATGGATGCTTTACACTTTTTGGACCGTATATGTAAAAATGCGGTCCAACCCGTATGAAACATTTTTTTTTTTTTTGGGACTTTGGAGGTCTAGTGAAATTTTAGGGTTTTGAATTAGAAGTTTTATATTGTTGATTTTAAGAGAAATTTTTGGTAAATTGTTTTATGCAGGCAGACTTGCATGTCTGCATAAAACATATACCGTCCAACTTAGTTGGACGGTGTTCACGAATCATCATCAAAATTATATGGTATGCTTTGTATAGAGCTGAGGCTCTAAACAATCAAAGTAAAGTGCACCTTCAAATAGTATCCAAATATGGTGTTTAAATACTAAAAATCTTTGTGACGGCTTGAAAATTTATTTTCATCTCTAATTATAAAATTTAAAACTTCAAAAGTAGTTTAAATCAAGCAAATCTATGAACACATGAAAATCTTGAAAATTGACGGTTCGGAAGTGCATTATTTCTAATATTTGAAATCCATTTTTTCTCATGTACATACATCATGACGTCGAGATGATCAATTTGAGGATTTTTGAGCTTCAAAATAACCTCTTTTAGTGATTTTTTGAGGTCTGTCCTAAATTGATTGTTTAGAGCCTTGGCCTTATATAAAATTTTTCAAAATTATATAGGAATATGTTTATAATTTAAAAAAAAAACTACAAATAACCCCAAAAATAGCCAAAAAAAAATATAACATTTATGAATTTATTTTTATTTTTAATTTACCTAGTTTGTACACTACTATTTTTTTTTCTTTTTTTTAGTGAGTCAGTAGGGAGAAGGCCCCTACCCTTGGTAAGAATTGAGCCTAGGATGTAGTGTTGCAAATCGTCAAGCCCTAACCAAATAAGCATGGGTTCTTTTCATTAATTTGAACACTACTACATAGCTCGGCAGGTGCCAAGTCCATCTTTCGCCCGAGTCCAAGTCAACTTGGCCCTAAACACTAGTTAGAAAGGATAGCGTATTTTAGGATATAACATAGAGCAATGATTTCATGCAATGGGTGTATCATAATAGAATGCAACCACATTAAAAAACCATGTTAGAAATATTTGTTTGACACAATTTTTTAGATGTATACTCTTTTCATTCTAAAGAATAATCACGAAAAATAAAGTTTAGGAAAAAACACCCTAAAAAGTGTTTTTCTAGCCCAATTATATAAGCCATCTATTTTAGTGAGAAGGTTAGATATAGGCCTCAAAAGATTTTTTTTATTCCCAAAATTTTTATATAGTTTTATCATCATTAAATTAACAATGCTAAAAGCGAAGAAAGTGATTTTGAATTTGTCAAGGCCTAGATCTTGAAATTTACCAAATGGACAGTCGAGATTCATTGTTGGAGGGTATTATTTTTTACCATATCTAGGGTACAAATTGATTTTTTTTTCATAAGATTGATTATGAGGATGAAGAGAATGGGTGTGCAAAATTTGGAGTCATACAAATGCCGAAAACATGGTTTCTAGAAGTGTGGTTGCATTATACTATAATACAACCGTACGCACAAGAGAGGCCTAGGACTGTTGATGGGTGATGGTTCTCTATTGTAAAGATCAATATGTTTTAGGCTAGCAAGCTGCTAATAGGGGTGGCAACCGTCCGGCCGGCAACCCATAAAATATATATTTAAATATATTTAATTATCATGTTAAAGGGGATGATTTCATGCAACGGTTGTGTAGTAATATAATGCAACTACACTTCTAGAAAACCATATTTAATACATTTGTATGACCCCAAATTTTGCACACACACTTCCTTCATCCCAATAATAAAATACCAAAAAAAATAAAATTTAATTTGCACCTGGACATAGTCATGAGTGCCGTCCCACAATGAATATCCACCATCTATTTGGTGATTTTCAAGATCTAGACCATTACAAATTCAAAATCAAAATTTTATTTTTTACCATTATTAATCTAATGATACTAAAGCAATCTACAAATTTTGGAAAAAAAAAAAATTCTTCTAAGGCCTTGATCTAAGCATCTCATTAAAATGGACGGCCTATATTAGTTGCGCTCAAAAAACATATTTTGGGGTGTATTTTCAATTTTTTTTTTTTTGTGATTGTTCATTAGATTGAAAAAAAATGTATATATAAATTTTGGGGTTAAACAAATAGGTTTAACATAGCTTTTGAAGGTTGTTGCATTATATTACTATACAACCGTTGCATGAAATCACTCATCTATGTTAAATATATACATATATGTATTATTTAAATTTTATATATATATATATATATATAAAGGGTGTGGTTTCTATAAGGTTGCAACCTTAAACAATCCAATTAAGGCGGACCTCCAAATTTTATCATAACATGTAGTTTTGGTAAAAAACAATTCTTAGGACTATCTCAAAATCTATTTTCACATCTAATTACAAAAATTTAAATTTCAAAAATAGTTAAAATCAAGTAGATCTATAAATATATAAAAATATTGAAAATGGACGGTCTAAATAATGTATTGCAATATGCACTACCTCTGGGACTCAATTTTTTATTTTTTTTCGTATTCATACATCTCGATGTTGAGATTATCAATTCGAGCGTTTTCAGTATTAAAACAACTTTTTTCAATGAATTTTTTAGGTGCATCTATAATTTTACATTTTAAGGTTGCAGCCTTATATAAACTTTTTCCATATTTAAAATTTAATTATATATTATTTAAGTATTATATAGTAAATCTTATTTATATATAGCACTGGGTCAGGTCTATATGGACCCATACCTGACCCCTCGAGTCCAATTTTTGAACCCATACCCAGACCAGGGTCGGGTTCGGATCCATTGCCACCCCTAGCTGCTAACTTCTTAATGGGCTTGAGATAGGAAATGTAATGACTTCTATGAATTGAGAATTTTTTTCCATAGATTGATTTCAACCGGCGTGAAAAATACTGTTTATTCAATCAATATAACAAAAACAATGATTATTGTTTACTATTGACGTTAGGAAAAGCATATAAAGATACACTTTACTTTTAATGCAAGGAGGTCACAATCATTATTGTTCATCATATTTCAAATTGGATGGTTGTGAGCATGTCACTAACCGAACTCAAAGTTAAAAAAAAAAAAATCTTAAAGTTTGTGACACACCCCAAGCTATCCAATTTGACATCTAATGAGTAATGACAATTGTGACCTATTTGTAACAAAAATAAATGGTCTCACGATATCAGCCCTTGATGTTGTCATGATTATTTATAATCATTATAAGGGGTGTTATTATAATTATTTATAATCATTATAAAAAAAAATACCATTTGCTTTTAGTGGTGGTAAACGAGTCCTTAAATAGACTTAACGTTTAAAAAAAAAAGATTCTCAAACCTTGTAAAAGCAAACATACAGTTTTCCTTCTCTAGATGCTTCTAGAGAAGGAGAATCCCTCAAAAACTGAGTGGACTCATGAGCAATTGTGGCACAATATTTGCATGCATTAGATGGTTAAGGCAGTAGAAGTAGAGTATAAATTAGAGGTTCATTGGAACTTTAGACATGAGGAAGCATAAGGAAGAAAGAGAGAAATAAGAGAGATAAGTGAGGAAGTGAGGGTGCAATGGAGTGGAGTGTAAGAAAATAAAGTGAGTTGTGTGATGAATTTTGGCTAGGGGAATTCCTAGGTGCACATAACTTGAACCGTTAGGGACTATATGAGCTTAGTGATTCTCATTGTACCATAAACTGTAGCCCACAACCAAAAAATCCTTAGGAAACCCTTGGGAATCCTAAAACTATCAGATTTATTCATTTGAGTCCAGATCTATTCAAATTTGACAAAAAATAGGAAAAAAAATGGTCAACAAAAACTATGGGAGGAGCCCAAACTGAACCAGATCACTGCGACTAGATTTCGTAAGAAACCTACAACTACCTGGGGCCAGTATGAGCTACGTGCATTGTTGGGCTCCAAATTTTCCAGGAGACCCGGTCTTGTCCTGATAAGAATTTTTTATCTAAAGGCTCCCTCTCCGGTTCTACTTCTGGGGACAAATTCCCATGGATTTTTGGGAGTCCTATTGGCCTTGGAATTATGAATTTTTTTTTTATCAAAGGTCAAAATATATCCTAGAACTCTTATTCTTAATAAATCTAGGAGCCAATTGAAACATGTATAAGACACCTACATAACAACCCTTAGGCTGGAGAAATCTTAGGAGCCTTAGAATTCAAGCCATCCCTAACCTTTGGCGCTTCAAACCTAGAATCCCTAGGTCTTTAAGCCCAATTCCCCACAAGGCCAAGGGCTAAGTTAGGTTTACGTTAAAATTGAGTTAGTATTGAGCAACATTGATTCCTTCAAGTCTTGCGAGCTAGGCTTGTCAGCTTCCTTTCAATTTTGAATCAATCCATCAGGTTTTCAATAAATCTTTATTTTATTAATTAATAAATGTTCAACAATTTATTGGGTTCTATCTCTCTCACACCCACATACACACTTTACAAAAAAGCCTTGCCTATTATTTGATTCCCATAAATGCATTAATCAATTCACAGGTAGCCATTGGTCCTCTAATGAACTCGAGTCTAGTAATATTTAGTGAGAATGAGCTGGGACCTTAGCGGTTATATTGTTGAGTCCAATGATTAAGTCTTGGATTCCATTCTTACCAAAAGGGTAAGGAACTAAAATCCCGACTGACTTATCCTTCTTTATTTACCCAAAAAAAGGTATAAAAATATCTCATTGGCAAATTATTTCGCCATCTCCCAAACATGCATAGAGGTTCCACAGAGCACAGTGCCCTACTTACTGTTAAGAAGTTGACAAAATCATGATTTCCTCATCCATAAATAAGAGTCGTCCAGCCATATAAATGGGTCCTTATGCCTAAAATTCATATTTAGCTTCGTAGCATTTAATGGTACCAAATAAACTCTTTGTATGCTTTTCCTTAAGTCATAGGGATTGTACCTTCTCCTTGAAGACTTGAATCCTTATTGTACCTTCTCCTTGATTTTCATTGAATGGTTGTTTTATTCTTCAATAACAAACTTTATCATATTTTTTAACTGAGATTCGAGACATTTGAATAGTTTTTATGAGTCCCCCGACTCCTACTCTTTTCATGCAGGCTCCCTTGATCACCCATTATATGTATCAATCTTGGATCCAAACTTGTAGTGATCCATGATTTACACTATGACGATTATGAATATAAAAAAAAATTTAAATTAAATTAAAAATTTAAAATATTTTTAGTATAATATTTTCTTATACATTGGATGAAAATCTTTAGTTGTGGATGTTCATCTTAAAAATGGATGTTTGTGATTGCGCGGTTGCTTACTCACAAGGCACTTTTTCTTTAAAATTAATGTCATCTTTACAACAAAATAGCATATACCAATTAAGTTTTTAAAATACGGAAGATGGTTTGATAGGGCTATAGACCCTATCAAAATAACTACCGCTACATATATAACTCATCGAAAATAACAATTCAATTGTTGGAAAACTTTTAAATCGATCATCTCGGCTTGAACATTATGGTTGTCAAAAAAAATTAGGATTTCAAGTTAAAAAAATAGGATATAGTTCAACAAATCATCCAGACCGTCCATGTTTCCCTAAAAATAAGTGTTCACAGATCCGTCAAATCTGTACATTTTTATTTAATTTCAAAATTTATTGTTAGTGTTAGAAATTGATTTTAGAACCATCATGGAGATTTTCATTTCTGAAAGTACTTCCGGACGAGAATTTGAGATGATGCGTTATTTTGTTTTCATAAAACCTAGGCCTTATAGAAATTTCATCCTTAAAATATTACTTATAGGGTGTGGTTTCTACAAGGTTGCAACCTTAAACAATCCAACTAAGGCGCACTTTCAAATTTTATCATAATATCTAATTTTGGTGTAAAGATACTTTAGGATTATCTTAAAATCTATTTTCATCTCTAATTATAAAATTTTAGATTCCAAAAATACTTAAAATCAAGTAGATCTATAAACATATGAAAATCTCGAAAATGGACGGTCTAGATAATGTATTACAAGGCACACTATGTTTAAGATTTGAATTTTTTGTTTTTTCCATATCCTATAACTTATAGTCGATACGATCAATTGGAGAATTTTCCAACATTGAAACAATTTTTTCTGATTAGTTTTCTGACAGCGATGATACCAGTTTTACTCTATGGGTCAGAATGTTGGACGAATAAAAAACAATATTCCCATAGAATGAGTGTAGCGGAGATGAAGATGTTGAAATGGATAAGTAGCAAGACAAGAAATGATATAATTTGAAATGAATATATTCGATAGAATTTAAACGTGACACCAATAAGTGATAAAATGATATAGTAGACTTGGGTGGGTTGGCTATGTGTGGTAACCAAATACAACAACTATTTGGAGGTGGGAGTTAGTTCAAGTGGAAGGACATAAAAAGGCAAGGGGTAGGCCCAAAAAGACGTGGTTGGAAGTAGCTCGAAAAGATATGAGGACGTATGACTTCACTGAGGATAAGACTTTTAATAAAGCAGAATGGAGAACCATGATTCATGTAGCTAACCCCAATTAATCGAAAAAAACTAAAATGATGATGTATCTCACGTCTATTATACAAGGTGGACACTTTATATAAACTTTTTCAATTTTGAACAATCTATCGCTCCTTTCATCAAATTTCAAATAGAGATATTGAAACTTATCAATTTACACCATAATGTTAGTTCCATTCGGACTCCATAAATTCATCTACATCACATCATTGAAGTCTATACTTATGCCCAGACCCCACTGGTCAGGTCTCGATCAAAGTTCAGGTCTGGTCAGTTCGAGTCATGATCCAAGTTGGCAAACAAGGAAACCGTCTGGGCTGGGTAGAGATCCCATCTACGTAGGGGTGCAACGAGTTAGATCGGGTCTGGGTCCAGCCAGACCCGGACTTGAATTCACCGAACCCATACCCGAAAATATAGTGTGGGACCCGAACCTGAACCAGGACATGGACCCAACCCAAAAATTAAAATATTTATATATTTAACGATAGGGATTCTCTACAAAGAACCAGTTTATCTTTTGTACATAGAGTTCATTATCATTCACACTCATTAGATGTCAAATTTGATGGCTTGGGGTGAGTCACTAAGTCTGAGATTTTTTTTAAGAACTTTAAATCTTTTCAATGACACTATTACAATCACCTATTTTGAAATTTAAAAGATAAGAATAATTGTGACCTTTATATACAAGAGATAAATAATATCTTTGTAGACAATCTTTTAACTATATTTGAATATATTTCATATATTAAGACCCGAAAAATATTATCAAACATGAATCCAATCAAACCCAAATCCATATCCAAATAGTATTCGGGTTCAAAATTTGGATCCAAACCCAACCTGCGTGGTCCAATTTTTTAACCTCTATCCAAAAATCTACGCTCCTAGCTAGAGCAATGAGGGGCGCACAAGGATCAAAACACGATGCCCAAGGGTTCAAACATCGAGAGAGAAATGGGACGGGGAGGGGGTTCTGGCCACTGGGAAGGTCATGAGAGCCGCATCACATTTCCCAAGGTCCAAATTCCAATGAAACTACCCGAATGAGAGGGAGACGCTCATACGGAAGTCACGGGGCTGTGACGTATGTGCAAGCGTAAGAGAGAGATAAAATGTAGGACACTCATGTTTTGCGAATATTTACATGCTCTCGTGGGAGCATATTGGACATTAAGGCCCTCGAGTATGTCCAGAACCATATTTTAGGGCCAAGCCTCCGTACGTAGAAATGCAGGTCCTTTTATAAATCTATTTTTAAAATGAATTTTAAGAACTTAGTTTTGAAGGACATGTAATCGTAAATATGAAAAATAAATAAATTTTAAAAAATAGAAATAATAGCTCTAGTAAAAAACCATTTGGACAGTTAATTTCTATTGTTTTTAGATGAAACATCTACTTGCATCTATCTTTAATATGGATGCTTCACATTTTTTTAGACCACATTGTAGAAATGTAGTCCAGCCGCATGAAACAATTTTTCTATTTTAAGATGTGACTTTCTCAATTTAGTTATCAAATTAAAAGTAGAAAAATAATAATCATAGGCACCTTCTAAGTGCATGAAAAATAATATTATCTCAAAGAAACGATTTAATTTTTAAAAAGTTAGATCTAAACATTCAGGAACTCAAAGCCAAATATGTTTCTTTGACAGCTCTCTCATGATTCTAGTAAGGATCCCAAAAATGTTAGCGCAAGTTCTTGCTCCTTCAAAGCTTAATCTTCCAAAATAAAAATTATTTCATATAAATAATTAATTTTTTTGAAAAACTGTTGATATGGATCGGAATCGCCCGATTTTGATTGAGAATCGGTAGGGACCATCAAGTTCTCAATCGAAACTGAGAATCAGACCAACTCCCACAAAATGGTCCAACCGCTTCTGTAATATGGATCACCTAGTTCCCAATCATTTTATAGGAGCTCGCCTAATTCTATGTTTCGACCTGAGAACTAATTGGCCCTTATTGATACTGTCAGGGAATTGAGTGATCTGGATCATTCAATTTCCACGATATAAATATTATTTTTTTCCTTTTATTTTTTAATTTTTTTACTTTTTTTATCTACCCAATTCTCCCCTATTGTCATATGACCGTTCCGGGTCGGCGATTTGGATATCAAATTAGTTTCCAAGATGGTTCATTCACCCATTTGATCAGGGTTTTAAAGCATAGTATGATCCCGCGGAGGTGCACTCTAGGCGACGTCTTAAATATTGTCTCTTCCTTGCACAAAAGACACTTGTGATAACGGTCGCCGTTTTCCGACGTTGTCTCGCAGTCCTATATTTAGAGTGTTAGACCATATGCCACGCCCATGACTCATTATGCATGTGGCCGTCCTAGAAATGCCAAACCGGATAAGCCTTTCATCGGACGGTCCAGATCAAATCTTACATCCCTTAACGATGAATACTCAGCCATCCGATGTGATAAGAACGTACTCCTTTTTGTTACGTATAGCTGTTCATGTTTGAATATATGTCTATCTATATATATACATGAACAGCTTTAGAGGTAGCAAAGAGAAACAAGAGAGGACACCATAGTGAGAGACAGGAAACTAGAGAGAGAAACAACGGAAGAAAGAGAGATGGAGAGGGGTAGCAATGTGTATGTTGTAGAAGGTGGTGAGAGGGACAGGGGAAGAAAGATGGAGAGGGGTGGCGATGTCTATGATTCACCTCAAGGAGTCGAGATTCGAGGTCGGTACGATCACGAATTCGCGAGGATTTTGAGTCGAGAAGCTCTCGAATTTGTTGCGGATCTAGAGAGGGAATTTAGACCTCGAGTGAAGTACGCAATGGCTTGCAGGAAGGAGGCTCAGGCTCGATATGATGGGGGCGAGCTCCCTGGGTTCGAGCCTGGGTCCAAGTGGGTGCGCCAGGGCGGGTGGGTCTGTGCGCCAGTTCCACCAGCGGTGGCTGATCGGAGGGTCGAGATCACGGGACCAGTGGAGAGGAAGATGATCATCAATGCTCTTAACTCAGGAGCTAAAGTGTTCATGGTAAGGATCCTGGATCATTTGTAGCATTTGGGTAGGCAAGATTGATGTGCGTGTTGCTTTTGCATTAAGAGAGAGAGACGTATGTGTGTGTTATATATGTATTTAGAGAGAGAGAGACGTATGTGTGTGTTATATATGTATTTAGAGAAAGAGAGGATCCTGTTATTCTTTGTTTGGGCTAGATGATGAAGATATTACATGAAATGGTGCTAACATGCAAAACAAACAGGCTGATTTCGAGGATTCTCTGTCTCCAACATGGGACAACCTGATGAAAGGCCAAGTTAACCTGAAAGACGCAGTGGATGGAAGCATAAACTTTGTGGATTCAGATAGAAAGAGAGAATACAAACTGAATAAGGAAAACATAGCCATGCTGTTTGTGAGGCCAAGGGGTTGGCACTTGCCTGAGGCTCACATAGTCATTGATGGTCAGCCAACAACTGGTTGCCTCGTGGACTTTGGGCTCTACTTTTACCATAACTACGCCGCATTCAGGTCCCTCAGAGGAGCTGGCTTTGGTCCCTTCTTCTACTTGCCCAAGATGGAGCACTCTAGGCATATCTCTCTCTCTCTCTCTCTCTCTCTCTGAATATATATATATATATATAAATAAAAAGACACTATAAAACGTGGCGAAAATGAACAATGATTTTGTCTATACTTATCACTGTCCAAAGTTCATCACACGGTCATAATTGTTTAATAGTATTTTATTTTTTATTTTTTTTCTACATATTGGAATGAGCTAAAATTTGAAGCGTGCATTCATAAAAAATAAGCGAAATCTATGGAAAATATCAAAAGGATATTTTATATGAAAAAAATTGACCAAAATACCCTCAAAAAGTTTTGAGGTATTTTGGTCATTTTTTCATGAATTATTTTTTTATATTTTTATTAAGTGCACCTCACTAAGATATATAGACGCTCCAAATTTTAGATCATTTTGATTTGTAGAAAAAAAATGAAAAATAAAACACTGTCGGACAATCGTGACCGTGCAATGAACTTTTCACGGT
>NW_006499848.1:1407738-1417998 GCF_000471905.2 Amborella trichopoda
ATATAAAAAATAATTTGTAAAATATAAATGGACCAAAATATTCCTAAAACGTTTCGAGAGTATTTTAGTCTATTTATATTTTCGAATTAATTTTTAATATTTTTATTAGATTCTAATTATTTTTTAAAATTGTCGTTCAAAATTTCAAATGATTTGAATTTGTATAATAATATGAAAATTCAAATATGAAATGAGGTCGTAACCATTAGATTGGGCCTAGATTCAATATAGGTCATTAGCTGACACTATAGTTGTCGGCCTATAGGGTGACAGAATCTTTTTCATATATATATATATATATATGGGAAAGTGCTCCCACCCAAAGTTGGTGGGTCTAGTAATGGTCAAGATCCAAGACCCGACCTAGTTTGCATTTGGATCTGGGTAAAGATGATCTTATCAAGTTAGGTTGGGTTGTGTCCGAATGAAGGTCAACCTAACCCGGCCCAACACGATATTATAACATGATATTATAACACGATATTTATATATAATATATATGTATATACGGGAGAGTAGGCTTTAGGTGATGGTCATATGTTGCGCATGACAAAGCAAAGCACTAGTTAGAAGGTGTAAATTAGTTCAAGTGAGCAAAGTACTTGTTAGAAGGTGCGTGTTAGTTCAAATAAGCAAAATACTTGTTAGAAGGTGCGAGTTAGTTCAATTAAAAAGTTTCAACATAGTAAGGGCTACATCCAAAAGAACATAGTTGAAAGTAGTAAGAAAAGATACGAAGACCTGACCAAACTGGGGGCATGATTTTTAATATACGTGCAATGTTATTTATATATTATAAAATAATATTTTTCTTTTATCTCGACCTCGACGCGACCTCGGTTCAAGTTTGGTTTGGATCCAGCTAGGGCCCAATCCGATTGGTTTGGGTTGGAGTCAAGCCGGACCCGAACCCTTAACAATCCACTCTCTCCCATGGACTAAAAGATACCTGAAAATTATATTAATATTAGTCGCGCTTTGCATGCTACTGTAAATGCCAAAGGCAGGGCTCCTTTGTAGAGGGCTTCAGTCTAGCACTGGCAACCACTTGCTCTTAAAAACGTTCTCTCTCTCTCTCTATATCTAGTATGCGCTCAAAGAGTTAGGCGTCTCTCTCTCTCTCACTTGCTTTTAAAAACGTTCTCTCTCTCTCTCTCTATCTAGTATGCGCTCAAAGAGTTAGGTCTCTCTCTCTATCTAGTATGCGCTCAAAGAGTTAGGTCTCTCTCTCTGTAGTATGCGCTCAAAGACTTAGGCATGTAAACCCAGACTTGACCTAGCAGGATCCGAGGCAGACTCAAACCCAACCTGAATCTGGTGGGCTCCACGTCAGGCCAACTCGGACCCTATCTACCAGAATGGTTACAACTGCGCCTGGATCTACGTAACCCAGTTAGGCCCAGGCTGGACTAAACCCAAACCCTACTCACCGGGTCCCGATGATGGATCAGAATCCGATTATGACAACTAATCAGAGTACGCTCATTCTTTCTTCTTGGTAAAGACCATTAGATCTTCAATCCACTCCAAGTATATGATACAGCTTAAGACGAGCAACATGCATGCTCACAATCTGAAACATTTGATTTGGGAAAAAACAAATTGAACTCTTTTTAATATTAATGGACCATTTCTACGTTTTTCCGAGACATTTCCTTATCTGAAATTTATATCTATTTTCTTACAACAGGTTACATTTTATATAAATAAATAGAAAGGCTAAAGTCTTCAATGGTTAGGCATTAGTTTTCTTGGGTTTGGGTACGTTTAAGACTTCAACCTTGCATTAGAACCTTCATTGGATTTAGTTATGGTAACTTCTCATAGGATTTATTCATGGTTTTGGTGTCATGTTAACTAGGTTGGAAACCTCTAATGCTACTCTTTTTTTTGACAGAAACCTCTAATGCTACTCTTATGGCCCCCAAGCCTGAACCTCTTCGATCAAAGAACCAAAACCAACAATTTAATTGAAACAAAGCCGACTCAATACTTATTTTAGTGCTAATGGACACAATTGTTTGTTCAGGGAAGCTGCGATATGGAATGCAGTGTTCGAGAGGGCAGAGGACGCCGCTCGCATTCCAAGGGGTAGCATACGAGCAACAGTGCTCATAGAGACGCTTCCAGCAGTGTTCCAAATGGATGAAATCCTTTACGAGTTGCGTGACCACTCTGTTGGGCTTAACTGTGGGCGGTGGGATTACATCTTCAGTTATGTCAAGACTTTTAGAGCGCACCCTGACCGCCTCTTGCCAGACCGAGTGCAAGTGGGGATGGCCCAACACTTCATGAAGTCGTACTCCGACCTCCTCATCCACACTTGCCACAAGCGCGGGGTGCATGCTATGGGTGGCATGGTATTTTTCTCCTTTTCTACTCCAATTATTAGTACTAATAATATAAGTATGAATGATACTACTATCACTGCTACTAACACTACTACTACTCACATACGTTTAACATTCTCAAAAAAAAAAAAATACTACTACTCACTAATACTAGTGTAGTAGGATGGCAATAATGATAATCATGGTTCATACACAATGAGTGCTCTAAATTTCCTACAGTACTTCCACATTGCCTCAACTGTCAGATGTCAACTAAGGACAGCTGGGTTATGTCATTCTTCCACTCAAAGTCCATAAAAAATTTGATGGCTTGGGTGGTACAAAAGTGCTGCACAAAATTCAGTGTACCCATTGAATATGTTTCCTAATAATAATAATAATTGGAATGATTAGATGATCAGATAGAATTCAGATATCTAGCTTGTCTATTTTGAATCTTAGCCCAGTAACGATCTAAACAATGAATGGGTCGCAAATGAGAGAGCAAAACCCATCTGGTGTGCAAGACCTTAGGGCCAGGACATTATCTGATGTGTCCCATCCTCTTTCCAACACCTTACATCCGTCGAATCGATGGTATTAGGCTAGGATATAAAATAGTCAATAGTAAAGGTAGAATCCACTTCTACATATTCATCTCGATATCCTTGTACACCTTCCATCCTCGACAACAACAACGACAACAATAAAGAAAAGGGTTTGTTGACAATATCCTATAATGTGAATTTTGTGAACACACACCAAGATATTGATTGTAAAGCACACACAAGTTGTACATGGTATTCGGCACACACTCAAGGCATCTACCATCAATTTCCAATGTGGCTAGTGTAATCTCCAATGTGGATGGTGCAGATTAACACAACTTGTTTGAATGTCCATCATCAAGAACAGTGATTAATCTGCATTGACTCTCTTTAAGAGCAGATAGCTGACAATCTGCCAGCATCCAATATATCATATATAAACTTTGTAAAGACTGCCTTCCCATAATAACACCAACTACAACAATTATAACACACGTCACCTGTGTGTGTATGGGAGCAGGCAGCTCAGATTCCCATCAAGAACGATCCAGCTGGTAACCAAGCGGCTCTAGACCTCGTACACAAAGACAAGCTTCGTGAAGTAAGAGCAGGTCATGATGGCACATGGGTTGCACACCCAGGCTTGGTTCAGGTGGCCATTGAGGTCTTCAACTCTCACATGGCAAACCAGCCTAACCAGATCCAAAGCTCTAAGCGTTTAGATGCTGCTAACTTAACAGACGAAGACCTCATACAACGTCCTCGTGGTTCTCGATCACTTGAGGGCTTACGCCTAAACACAAGAGTTGGGATCCAATATATTGCAGCATGGCTCAATGGAACTGGGTCTGTTCCTCTGTATAACTTAATGGAGGATGCAGCCACAGCAGAGATTAGTAGGGCTCAAGTTTGGCAATGGATGAAACATGGTGCAGTTTTGGATGGAGATGGAGTGAAAGGAGTGAGAATGGGACTGGAGCTGTTTGGAAGGGTGCTGGACGAGGAGATGATAAGGATAGAGAGAGAAGTCGGGATTGAGGCATTTCGAAAGGGAATATATAGGGTGGCTGGAAAGATGTTTGCTCAGCAGTGCACATCACCGGTGCTGCATGAGTTTCTCACTCTAGATGCTTATAAGCATATTGTCCAGCTTCATCCCTCATCGAGGATTTAGCTAGTGCTAGTGGTCTCTCTCTCTCTCTCTCTCAAAAGCAAATAATAGCCACCTACTTTTTGTTTTGGTGATCACCCTGGAATCACCCTCTGCTATGGTCAGCTCAAGTGCCTTCTATCATCTGTGAGCACCCCAGGAGTCTCTCTCTCGTCCACCCCCCCCCTTCCCCCCCCAACCCCCACCTCCACCAAACCAAACCAGTGCATTTCACCAATCCATCACACTATATTCTGAGTATTGTAGGTAACCAACTTCCTGTGTGTGCATCCGAGTGTGGATATTTAATAATGTCAATGAAACCAAATCTCCTTCTCTCACACACTCTCTCTCTCTCTAACACACACACATGCACATGTATGCACGCACACAACAAAGAGGAAAATATGAGCGACGTTAAAATAAGCATGCCAAGTAACAATGATTCAGAAAAATGGGCCTATAATTAAGTACATGCAAAGGCCATTCAAATTTCCAACCTGACTAAGAGTTTATCTTATATATATAGTACACGCAGAAACATTTATGATTCATGAATGTTACATTACTAAAAATCGAATGACAGAGAGATAGTGAATGACAGTAATTACTAATGAACAACTAAATCAACAGGTTTATCTAACCAGACAAACAAGAATTTATGCAGCAATCCCAAGCAAACAGTTCGGTTACAACTCCATGAAGAGGATCGAGCCCATGCAGGCAACTTCTCATCTCGTGACCTCCTCATAATATCCCAGTAATCAACAACCATACCTCTCTTTCCTGTAGAGTGACCTCCTCATAATATCCCAGTAATCAACAACCATACCTCTCTTTCCTGTAGAGTGACCTCCTCATAATATCCCAGTAATCAACAAAAATACCTCTCTTTCCCGTAGAAAGCTGGAATGCTGACTACAACAAGGAAAGGATGCGCGCAACAATGGCTGTGACGCATCCTAGCATTGCCCCAGCAATGACCTGAGAACATTTGTACTATTCAGAAAACCAAATATAAAGCACAAAGACAAGGTACACACTGCCATTATCTGCCATTATCTATCTCATCAACTAATCAAGGAGGATGCTGGTTGAAGAAAAGGATATATATATATATATATATATATAGAGAGAGAGAGAGAGAGAGATTATTTGTGGAAAAGGCCCATGAAACATCTGATAATTTGATAACAAACTCGTGCAAAAATATTATCTTATAGTGAACTCTGGTATTATCTAGGGGCACTTGTAACTATCCCTTACCATATAATGTAACCACCCTCTCTAGCCAAGGAGTTCATGGTCTTGTTATCTCCCCAAGGATATGTGACAAATCACCAACCTATTCCCATAAAAGTATAAATAAAAATCACAGTGTCCAAGATTTTCCCAAAATATCCACCTTAGGTTTGGGGTCCATGGGTTTCAGTAAGCTTATGACGGGTTGAAGGGTTTCATGAAGGAAGATTATAAGTTGGCATGCATGTTCTGCCCGTTGGAAGGGTCCTCCATGCCTTCAAGGGATAGTAATGAAAACGTTTAGATATCAATGCCGAACGTGATAATCTTAGGTAAATCACTTAATAGGCTCTCATGCCCAAATTTGGATGGCTGTTGACTGTCAAGGACAATACTCTGATTGGTGATCATCCACAACCTAGGGGTTTTAATTCCTCAATTTTTATGTGATGTGAGGATAGGCAATCGAGTATCTTCCGACAAATTCTGCGTTTGGGGGAAGTATGGGCTTATTTTATTCATACGTTTGCCATCTCCTGGTTCACATTTCAACTTAACCTTTGCACTCCTCTCATTTTGCAATTCTTGGGGTTTAAGAAAGGATTAATGAGATAATTTCCAAATGAGTAAGGGCAAGGCAAATAATGGTGGAAGAATGAAAGGAACATCCTTAAAATTGCTTGTAAAGGTTTGAGTTTCGATGGGTGAGTATGGGGGATCTTAATCTTCAAATGGAAAATACTGGGTAGAGTGAAGCTTCTCAAGATAGGGTTGTAGAAATGTGAAGTTGCCTCCTTGAGGAAAGTAGAAACATAATTTTGATGGAATCTTGTTTGACACTCCAAGGTGTTTAGAATTTCATGGAATCTTGTTTGACACTCCAAGGTGTTTAGAATTTGAAAAATAACTGGGGATGAATATATATAGGTTATCCCCTCTTGTGCACCTTCTTATCCATTGACAAAAGATAATTATAATTAAAATGAGATGTATATTTTCCCCCAAAAAAAATGAGATGCACATATAATGGGAGAAGTATGACTGTAATATACACTACCATAAAATGGAATAATTCTTCTCTAAACCCAACATTTACTAACAAACTTTGAATCCAAAATCAATCCATAAATTTGAAGTTTTGTATGTTGCAACAGTTTTGAAAGAAAAATTCCACAACTCCTTGTAACTATGCACAAGGACTTGCCCATAAATAAAGATAAAATACTTTGGTGCCATAAGAGCATCTCAATTTATGAATGTGGGACTCAATGATGTGAAATTATGAAATGATAAGAAGTTCTATGAGTAAGAAAAGATAATGCTTTGCTTTCTACCTGAGTGGGAGTGTGGCCAAGAAGTTCGCGGAGTGGTCTTGTGTCGGCCAGAGGATGTTCAGCTGGCAGTTCATACACAATTTGGTTCAATACCTACAAAAAACTCAAACACTCAGATAAAGGATAATCTATCAACATCAACCTACATAAGCAAATGGAAAGATGCTTCTAAATGTTCTAGAGAAACTCATGAACATTAAGTACAAGCAAAAAGTGCCAATAATTGCTCATATGTTCGATGAGCTGAACGCTTAGGCTGTAAGACATGATGGTAATGTAACTGATTGGAAAAAAACATATGTGGGCAATGAACATCTTGGGAAACAATCAGATCTTTGCTCCTATTCTTGCTCTAAGAAAGGATTCTCGAACCTACGATACCCACACACTTGTAAATGTCCAGAATTCTGTTACCAAGAAATGCGAAAATGATTTAAATACAATAATGACAAACAAAATATAAAGTTTGCATGATAATATGTATGTACCTAAAAAATGTATAATATGATACACCTGATGTATATCATGAACATAATATGAAAATGCATATAGATATAGAATCTTTACAATATATAATCTAGTAAAAACGACATTTACAATATACACTACAGGCCATACTTTCTGTATTTTTATATATGCCACAATATATATGACGAAAACCATAAATAGATGTTTCAAATTTTGTCATTAGGATACTCAGGACATTTTAAAAAATGAAATACAGTAATCGGTGTCTGGCATCCTTGGTTAGGCTGTTTAGTTTTTCTGAAGTACATAATTGGGTAGCAATGATAGTTTTCCTTGTCTTTCTAACCCTTGTACGCATATGATGTCATTATCTAGGTCATGTTACTCTTCCCTAGTTAAAATGGAAAGTAAAGGCAGCTCTCATCTACTCTTTCCACCCCTGACTCTCCTGCATATATCTCTATTGTTTTTCTCTATCAAAGGTACACCAAATATTGTTAACATAGTTCTTTGTAACAATAACTAAATTGTTCTATTTGGAATCAAATCTACGTAATGGAAATTTATTTAAATGAGAAACCTGGAGAAACCCCCATATATAGAGAAATTCACTAATAAAAGACATGTATAAAGAGGTCTTTTTCGCAAATAAGGTGTACAAGCTTTTGTGGGAGTTTTCTCATTTAGAGGAGTATATTCTAACCCAAATGCAAATTAGAGAAACCCCCATATATACAGAAATTCACTAATAAAAGACATGTATATATTTCCCCGGCATCATTAGGAAAGAGGTTTTTTCACAAATAAGGTGTACAAGCTTTTGTGAGATTTTTCTCATTTAGAGAAGCATATTCTCACCCAAATGCAAATTGCATTCCTATAACTGCTTTAGCGTGAATAAGAGAACAAAACTTCAGAATTTGTTTTTCTCCATTTGTATTTTGGGTGGAGATATGAGGCAGAAAGGGTTAGCCTTTGGTGCCTGTATTCTCTTTCTTTGTGTCTATCTCTGTGTGGGGCTGTGGTTTAGATATCTGATTTGAAGAGTGTTGTTTCTTAGCCTTGAGGCAGTTTTGGGGGAATAGTCTCCAACAGCTGTATTTTACTCATATGGTGGTAACATTTATCAATGACACTGAGGTTCCTTGACTGTATTTTACTCATATAATGGTGACCTTTGTCAATGATGTTGAGGATCCTCGGGTTTGGGATGAATTAATGCATTCCGCTTTCAGATAATGAACATTTTTATATTAAGAAAAAAGACATAACAAAACAAAACATTTTCAGTTAATCAAACTGTTGTGATTCACATTCAAATAGAAAAATGAGATAGCATGAAAAGATATTAGAACCAAAAACGGCGAAATCTCAGGACACGCACAAAAAGGCTACTTTAACCTACAAGATTTAACCATCGAAGTAGCTTTCATGAGCAGAGTGTCCATACCTCTGCTTGACGCCCAGCATGTAATCTTACACCAAACGCATCATACATCACCTGAAATGATGCCAACCAACATAATACTGATTATCCCATACTGTTGATGAGCAGAAACATACACCAATGGGCCAAAAAATTTCAATAACAAAGTTTAAAGCTGTAAATCTTTTATATTTCGGAGGATTGAGAAGTAAATGGCAAGTATATGATGGTGCGACAGATTAATGGAAAACCGTAGTTTCACTGGATCATCAACATCTAGATGACAAATGGATGGTGATGGAGAGAGAGAGGGACCCATCCTTGGTGTCATGTCGTGTTGTGGTGGGTCCACTCACTATGCAGCACCGACCATAATTTCACTAGATGATGATAGCTACGAACCCAAAGATATATGATTTTTCAAGCCCATTGGACTACATCATACTTTCCTATACATAAAACATAATAAGAACACTAATCAAAATAAAATTGCAGGTTCCATTAGTTATTCAAAGGGAAGAAACATACAACACAAGCGAAGACCATCGCAACAGCAAATACAGATCCTTCAAAGCCATCCTTGAACCCAATAGCTACTGCCAAAGCAGTAACTGTGGCAGAATGGGATGATGGCATTCCACCAGATCCAATAAGTAGTTTTAAATCCCATCGTCTCTCCTTAAACCTGCATATCTAAAAAAATTATGTACACTTAGACATCAGTTCCAAATAGAACGTATAAAAGATGATTTGTGGTATTACTTCAAACATTCTTACCACAAACAAGCATGTGAAAAGAATCTACAAAATGTAATGGAACTTATAGACTTGGAAAAAGGATACGCATGATGAAGCAATTCAAGAAGGATGTGTACCTAGAAACCCAAAGTTGACTCACAACTCTTGATTTATATTCTTAGTTAAATTGATGAGAATATAGGACACGACTTTATGCGGGCTAGCCCGTATAAAACCTCCACTGTCCAAGATAGTTGGATGTTAGAGATTGCAAGGACATGCTACAATATTCATAGTCCAATTAAGTTGGACAGTGGAGGTTTCATATGGGATAGTTCGCATGAAACAATTCACTATATATATATGGGTGCAGCTTGTATAGGGTGTCCATTGTAGAAGTAGAGTTAGCATCATCATCAGATCCTTTTCCCTATTTAAGGTCCGCTATATGAATCTTGGTCTGTCATTCTGCTCTATTAGGGATCATACCCTCAGTGAAGCCATAAGTCCCTATATTTTTTTCTTACTACTTCCAACTATGTCATTTTGGACCTACCCTTTGCTCTTTTTTAACCTTCCATTTGAACCAACTCGCACTCCCTAACAAGTGTTGCACATGGCCAGCCCACCTAAGTTTACTGACTCTCAACTATAAAAGCAGTGTGCACCTCAAAATCCACCCAAAAAGGTTGTTCTGTTGCCCAAGACCCTTGTGATGGGCAAAAAATACATTTTCCTCCCTAATTACGAAATTTAAAGCCCCAAAAGTTGTGCAGATCTATAAGCACTCAAAAATCTTGAAAATGAACGATCTAGATAATGTGTTAAAATATGTACTATTTTTTGGACTTGAAATTTATTTATTTTTTTATATCTATACATTTCAAAGCTATGATGATCAATTGTAGGGTTGTTTGACATCGAAACAACCGTTTTGGATGGATTTTTGAGGTGCGCTACAGTATAAGGTTGACACCTTATATAAATTTTTCTCGCACGCACGCACGCACGCACGCATATATAT
>NW_006499848.1:1420355-1439643 GCF_000471905.2 Amborella trichopoda
AGAGAGAGAGAGAGAGAGAGAGAGAGAGAGAGAGAGAGAGGAGAGAGAGTTTTTCTTCAACGATCTGATTTGATGTCGCCCTTTTGGCGGTGTGGAGCAGGTATTCAAAACGCACACTCTCTCTCTCTCTCTCAAACCTCGCTGTAACAAACCAGCTAAACTCTCTCTCTCTCTCTAACCACCTCCATGTCCAGTGAGCTCCTCTTGGGCTTAATCTCTCTCTCTTTCCCGCTGGTCTCGTAACGGACCAACTAAATAACCATCTCTCTCTAAAATCTGAAGAACCAGTCTCTCTCTCTCTAAAATCGAATCAGAACGAATATGCCATGCCCTGCGTTCGATTATTCCATCGTTTAACACCGAAAACGTCAAATTTTCAAAAGCGATTTGCTAAATTCGCCGATGTGGTTTTGTTGTTGCCACCCAAGTCATGGCGGCAATGTAAAAATAACTCCTTTTATCAAATCCTTGTGGTTTGCATAGCAAGCTGCACGTCCAAACTTTTTCATAAAAACTTTGTCATATCATGTAATTTTGGTGTTGAAAATTATTAAGGTAGCTCTAAAATTTATTTTTACTTTTAATTATAAAATTTTAAAACTTTAAAATCTATAAATGCATAAAAATCTTAAAAATAGGCAGTCTAGATAATGTATAAAAATCTTAAAAATAGGCAGTCTAGATAATGTATTGCATGATGTACTATTTTTGTGACTTAATTTTCTTTTTCTATTTTTGTATATCTCAACTCCTAAAGGTTTTACAATTAGCCACACTAAAACAGAATATATAAAATGCAAAATATATGGAAAACAAGTTTAATAATAAACTGATAATATAAGTGAAAACAAGAAAGTAGATAAGATTGATGGCAAAAAATACCTAAAAGATATTATTTTTGATATCTTGGAGTGATAATTCTAGAGCATAGAGAGATTGATGAAGATGTCGCACATAGACTAGGTACGCAAAGTAGAGACGTGCATCTAAAATGTCATGTGATCGCCTCATATCAATAAAACTAAAAGGAAACTTTTTTAGGACGGTTGTAAGGTCAGCAATGCTTTGTGAGACAAAATGTTGGGCTATCGAGAAACAACATATCTATAGGATGATTATAGCTTAGATGATGATATTGAGATAGATGAGTGGCAAGACAAGAAATAATAGAATTCAAAGTGAATATATTCAATGAAACTTAAGGGTGGCTCCAAATACAGCACCAGGATGAATAAATTGGTTCAAGTAAAAGACTATTAAGAGTAATAGGAAGGCCCAAAAGGATATGCATGGAAGTAGTGGAAAGGGCTATAATGACTTATGGTCTGACTAAAGATCTAACCTTTGATAGAGTAGAAAGACGAAATAAGATTCATGTAACTAACTCCAAATAGTAGGACAAAACTCAAATGATGATGATAATGATTCATACATCTCGATGCCAAGATGATCAATTAGATAGTTTTCCAACATCAAAACAACATTTTTCTATGCATTTTTATAGCGTACCTGAAACTCTACAATTCAACACATCAACCTTATATAAATTTTTTCATTTAAAAAAAAAAAAGTTGCACTCGAAGGAATCCTCTTTCTTAAAATACAAGAGAATTCATCATCCTCTTAGCCTTTTTCCAACTATTCGGAGTTGGCTAAAATACAAGAGAACTATCCCGCTAAAATACACTCAAGAACACATATTATTTTCTTTATTTTTTATTATAAAAAATCAGAAATATATATTTTATAATCAGAATATCACACATTTGATATATGATTATCACAAAAATTCATTGAATATATTCACTTTGAATTCTATCATCACGAAATCACGATAATCATAAAATTAGGATCTCCCATGATTTTCAAGACAATATAGAGAGAGTTTAGCCAATAAGGAAAGAGAGATCACCATGACCCACAAAATGAAGGATGTCATAGGATTTTCATAAATTTTATAAAATAAACTATACGATATATTTAAGATATAAATAAGATAAAAGTTAAGAGGGAGAAGAACCTTCCTTCGAAAAAAATATTTATATCAATAGAAATAATTTCCTATTCTGACTACAACTTACCTATTATTAAAGAAACTTAGTTGCGTGACATATTTTTTTAAAAATACAAAATATTATATGATAGAGACTTTTTTTTTTTTTGAGCAAGATCAATAATTTTATTAGACTTTAATCTAAGGAAATGACATCATCAGAAACAACTAGAGAGGATAAAGAAGTACCCCCTTTGGCAAGAAGGTCAGCCACAAAATTAGCCTCCTTATAAACATGCAAAAAGGATACTGCTAAACTTGTCACTAAATCCATGACATACAACCAACGAGACTAAAGTTCTCATGGAACTTTTTGTTTCAATCTACACCACTTAATCACATTTAGATAATCACCTTCAATAACGTAGCTTGAGTGTAGATTTTTTCCCAAAAAGATCTTCAAGCCACACAATAAAGTGCTTAGTTTAGCAAAAGTAGCAGTTTTGACACCTATGTGCCCAGCAAAGGAAAAAACAACACTTCCATAGCAATCCCTCAAAACAACACCAATTCCAGCCGGCCTTGAGTTGCCAATAGAACTTCCATCTAAGTTCTATCATCAGGGCATGGAGCAATCAAGATATTTCTAGGACGAGCAATACTATGTCTTAGAGAGAATAAATTATGCAAATTGACAATAACATCCACCTTACTAATACCCCATCCTTCCTTTTGAACCGACAACCAAGCCCAAATCGTAGTCTTACAAACGTGGAGCAAACGATCAAAGGAGCAAACAACTCCCTCAAAGGTCCTTCGATTCCTCTCCCTCCACACTTCCCAAAGGATTGTACCAACACAGATTTTTCAAATTTGCTGCCCTTTTTTTAGTAAAGACGTGACTTTCAAAGATGATACAATACCCTCTATTGATTGTGGTAATGGCATTAGAACACCCACCATCCCTAGAAACCAATACCACAGCCTCGTAGTAAAGGGGCAATAAATTAAGAGGTGTGCTCCATTTTCAGCATCTTGTTTACATAAGAGACACACATTAGGCATAAATTTTCCTCTCTTAATCAAATTGTCCACAGTTAGAATTTTATCTTGTGCTGCCAACCAAACAAAAATCTGTACCTTATGAGAAATTGGTCATTTCCACATCTGTGCAATGTTACTATTCGACCATCTCCATCGATCATGAAAAAATAAGTTATAGCAAGATTTCACTGAGAATAGGCCATTACTTTCAATTTCCCAGATCAGTTCATCGTCACCGTTGATTGAAACATAGACTTCATCAAGTGACTCCATAAGTTGACACCATTGGCCGAGAAGCTCATTGCTTAAACGTCCATTAGCAATTTGTATGTCCCAATAAATATTTTGCCCTCTCCAATCTATCGCCTCACTGACTTTTAAATTGGGTCTTGTTATAATGCTGTATAGATCCCAGAAAGTCCACTTCAAAGGGTAATCCCCTAGCCACTTATGATGTCAAAATGAAACCTTCTCACCGCTTCCCACTGCCAAGCGAAAATTGCCTGAAATCATAGGTCTATAACTCAATAGAGATTTCCACAGTAGTGACAAATTTTGCCCTCTATTACTACCTAACCACAATTGGGATCTATCCATACCATATTTAGCAAGTAAAACTTTATACCAAAGATGGTCCTTTAAAAGAAGGTTGCACCACCACCATTTACATTATAACGAAGGCTAAAAGTTTTTATTTTGCGAATCCCCAAACCACCTTCCTTCTTCGGAGTGCATATTCTATCTCATCTCAAAAAGTGATACTTTCAATTGCTTTCAAAGGAGCCCCATAGAAAGTCTCTCATCATTTTTTTCAGGTTTTTTGCAATCGATCCTGGAATAGAATTCATATCCCACCCAATGAGAGATATTTGGGTTTCCAAAGAGCAAGTTTTACCTGAACCTGCTCTATAATCCTATCCCAAACCGAGATAGAGAGTCTCAAATCTGAGATCGGAATCCCCAAGTAGATAACAGGAAAGCTACACACCTTAAATCCAATCGAATTTGCCAAATTTCCAACCTCTGAAGCTATACAATTAATCCCAATAATTGAAGATTTATTGAAATTAACTTTAATGCCCAATGTCACCTCGCAGCATTCCAGAAACCTTGTAATCTGATTAACTTGAGTAGCATCGGCATCGCAAAAGATTAGGGTATCATCGGTATATTATAGGTAAGAAATCACAATGGAGGAGTTAGCAATCTTAAAACCTGAAAAAAAAAGATGGTCAATATTAGAGAGTATCAAACTGAAGCATTCAGCATAAATTGTGAAAAGAAATGGGGACAAAGGGTCTCCTTGACGCAAGCCTCTAGAAGCCTTAAAGAAACCAATAGGGCTCCCTTTGAAGATAACAAAGAAATGTGCTAAAGATAAACATCCTCAAATCCAACTTAACCACCTATCACCAAACCCCCATCATTTTCATAATCTCTAATAAATCTCCCTATTCCATTCGATCATATGCCTTTTTCATATCCAATTCAGCATGACCCCCAGCCTCTTTTCCATCACACGTGAGTGGATACATTCACGTGCCAACAATATACTATCTGTGATCTGCCTAATTTCAATAAAAGCAGCTTGCGTACCTGGGATTAACTGCGGCAGCACTCATTTCAGCCTCACAACCAAGACCTTTGCAATGATCTTATATAAACTAGTGAGCAGACTTATGTGTCTCACATCCAAATTCTCTAGAATGACTGATTTTTTAGGGATCAGGGCCAAAAAGGTAGAATTCACTCCTCGAAACACATGCCCTGAGATCATGAACCCTCTCACCATCTTTAACAATTCCCCTTTAACCAATTCCCAAAAAATATGAAAAAAGGCTAAAAGGAATCCATCATGACCTGGAGCCTTATTTCCAAGGAGGCCAAAAAACGTCTGTTTCAACTCATCCATAGTCACTATTCTTTGTAAATCGATCTTCAAGTTACTAGGTAGAACTTTAAAAAGAACTCTTTGGAGCTTCGAAGTGAAGGAGACCTCCTTAGAGAAAGCTTTTTCAAAGTGATTAATCATTGCTTAACTTAATAGCCTGCTCATCATCGGGATCGACCCCAGGAAAAGTCAATCCCGAAAGATCATTCTGCCGTCTTCTTGCACTAGCAATTACATGAAAGTATTTTGTGTTGAGATCCCCTTCCTTAAGCCATTTGAATCGCGACCTTTGCCTCCAATAAATCTCTTCAGCTCTTCTTAAATCACCTAACTCCTTCAATTTCTCACTCCTATCCACAAAAAAGTGCTCAGAGACCAATCCACTATCTTGGATATTCTGATCTAGATTCTCTAAATCATGTAATACTTTGTCTAAATTTCTTTGGACATCGAAATTATTTTCTTTCTTCCAATCAATCAATTTGCGCTTTATAATAAGCAGCCTATTGTGTAATTGGAAGTCCATCGTGCCTTCAACCACACAGTTAGTCCAGACTCCTTTAATCAAATCCCTAACCTCGTCCAGCTGCAGCCACTCCAAATTCAATCTGAATGGTTTTGAGCTACCATTCGTTGTAGACGTACTTAAAAGAATAGGTTGATGATCAGAACTCAACCTCTGTATCGTCTTGACAGTTGTAAGTGGGAACTCCTCAAGCCATTCCATTGAAAGCAAAAAACAATCAATCTTAGACATCGTTGGCCTCACTAAACTATTATTAGACCAAGTGAACTTGGATCCAATAATAGGCGGATCCATTAAAGTATTGCTTTCAATTGACCGATTAAAGAGTCTCATAGAGGAATTAATAGGAGTGGCTGCCATGCACTCCTTTGGCCATCGAATAAGATTAAAATACCCCCCCCCCCCCCCCCCCCCCCACCAACCACCAAAAAATAGAAGTCATAAATAACAGAATTCAACTCAGAAATGAAATCTTCCTGAAGCGTAGAAGAGTTCGGGTCGTTAACAGTCAAAAGCCCCCAAGAAAAACCATACCTCGGACCATGAAAACCCAAAAAAACACAAAAGTTTTTAACAATAACAACAAAATTTTGTAAGACCAGCACGTCCCACAAAACCCAAATTCCCCCAGATTGTCTCACAGAATCTAACCCACAAAAAGCCACAACCCTTGAACCCTGAATTCCCTTAGCCCCAATAACAGTGGGCCGAGGAAGTTTGGTTTCTTGTAGAAGTAAAATAGCTGGTTTAAAATTATAAACCAAAAACCGAACATCATTTTTCCTACTGGGATCTCCCAAACCCCGTACATTCAACAAAATTCATAAGATTAAGGGTTAGAAGAAGAAGCACTTGGTCCGTGAGGACTTGAACCAAAATAATGTTCCTCCAAGAGTAGGGCTGCATTGATCTCGTCATCATCATCTCTACTGGAATCAACGCTTGAGAAAGAGGAGGAAGAATAACCAACTTCAATCAACTCCAGGTCGTGACATCGAATTCCTCCAGGCGGTCCCTTCTTGATAACTCCACGTGCTTGCAACCGCGCCGAAGACCTCGTCCCCACTGTCATCATCTGTTTATTTTTCATTTTTGCCTTCTCTTTGGCCAGAGTCTTCACAGTACATTCCATGTTGGCCGGAATCGAAGCAGCCTCTTTGGGGGTCACTTTCGGTGTGGTTGCATCCACACTCTCAGCTCTTTCTCCTACGACAATTCTTGATTTCGTCGAAGACCACTCTAATGGGAACCTCATCCATCCCCATTACATTCAGCATTTTAGCAATTTGTTGACCATCCTCCAATACTGAGGCTTCCAATGCCGTGCCCAAGTTCTCTATCTGAAAAGTCTGAGAAAGTTCGCCATCAACCTCCACTGCAGTCGTAGCCTCACTCTGAAAAATGACTTCAGATGAAACCTTCCCTAACTCCCCAAGCGACTTCAGGAGCAAGGGTCAGTCCTCATGAACCATAGACAGTGGAGCCAAATCTTCCTTTTCCATCCTTGACACCAACCCGAGCTCATCCCCTTGCACTGGCACTTCATCCTCAGCCAAAGCAATCGAAGAATCTTCCCAAGCCATCTCTTCCACCGCTGCACTGGGTTCCACTTGCTCATCGATCATCACCAACGTCATCGTGTCTACTGTAAGTGGATCAAAGCCTAACTTTTGGGATACCCGGGTCTTCCTTACCGCTAAACGAAACCATAGGTGGTACATTACTACCAAAATAGCAAGCACCACATGAAGCGTCGACACCGACCTGAGCCTAAGATCTTCTAGCATAATAGCCAACTTATTTGCAGGGGAAGTTGCATTCTTCCTTAAACCAAACGATAATGAAATTGGTTGTTTATCCACCACCTTTAAGGCATGCATAGGAAATATAAAATCTCCTTCCAAAAATCTCTTCGATAAGTCATTCGGTATCACGTGCCCATCCTCCACCATAAACACAAATCCCAAAGTCTAGGGGTCAACATCCTTGCATCGAGCAGAAACTGCCTTTATCTCATTGTCACATAAAGTTTCCTTCGGTGGTCCCTCATTCGTCCCTTGTGAACCAGTAGCAAAATCGGGAACATCTACCTTAAAGAACGGCGAACTATTGGCGAAACGATCAACAAGAATCCAACGCTTGCGTATATTCAAATTTTTCAAAATTTGAAACTCCCGTTTTCCATTCCTAGAATTCCGGAAGCCTCCCTTATGCAATTGGCCGGAATTTCTAATTTTCGTCGATCTACGTTGCCGTCATCTCACCTCTTGCCATCCATTATTTTCCCCTTTATCAGAAGTAATATGTTGTGACACCGAAAGATTACAGTTCGTACCTTTGATATCCTTCACTACTGATATAGAGAAACATTCCTAGCCCACCTGTAAAGCCAAAAACTGTGGGATGGGGGCCCCTTCCAATATCCATATTCGTACTCTAACATTTCACAGATCTACCCCATCAAATGCAGCTTTATCAACATCACATAATTCTCCACACTTATTAGCAAGTTTACAAAAAATGGGCAATGACCAAGCGTGTAGGGGAACACCTATAAATCTAATCCACGAACTCTGCTTTCGCCAGTAAGAGAGATGAGAATCTAGTCTCCAAAGATCAAGAGAAAGAAGCTTACCCCTAATGCGCACAAACCGGTTCTTTAAAGCTATCGAAGAATCCTCCTTTGAATAGAGAAAACATACGATCTTATTCTCCCCCATTATTTTAACTTTCAGGGCATACGACAACCTTCAGTTCCTTCTAGCCCAATCGGAAAGGCCAAAAATGTCGTTTGAATGGGGAGAAAAAGAACCAACTACTGGGAATCTTGCCCCTGACAATATTCCTCCTGACAAATCGTACCCGATGGAGACCATACCTGCCTCTTCTCCATCTTCAGCTTCCCCACCCTTCTCCATTGCTCTCTCTCTAGACTTTTGGGTTTTTTCAATGCATTGTCACCCCACCTTTCATGATAGAGACTTTTTTGGGGTAATCAAAGGATGAAGAGTTTAGAGACACTCAAGTATCACCTTCCCATGGTTTTAGGAAATCCAATTGACGAAACCAAAGCAATTTTTTTCTAATATGGATATATTGTTATCGATTAGTTTTTTTTTTTTTTCCACCCACATTCTTCTACAATAGATCAATAAGAGAATTTGGATATGATAGAGATAAACAGAGAGGAAAACGAAACGAGGCTTAAGAGGCATCCCACATCTTAGTTAAATTCCCACCGTTAACACCACCCATTAATACCTTCAAAAAGCTAACTCTTAATCTACTGAATTACCAAAAAAAAGAGAGAGAGTGATTGCTTCACGTATTTCCATACCTTTTCCACTTCCCCATCTCATTGGACTTTCCCCCTCATCCCCTTCTCATCGTCCTCAGAGGTTTATTATTTATTGTTTCTTCATTTATTTTTTATTTTTTATTTAATTATGTTATAGAATTCTTTAGAGCTTTTTTTCTTCATTTTTCTATTCACATAAATTGTTTTATTTATTTTCACATTGTGGAAGTATTCATATTTAACTCATAGTGCTTGACAATGTTCATATACATCTTTAATGGTATGTTATTTTGTTGATTAATTTATTTGGTTTTCTATTATAATTAAAGCTTTATTATTTTTTATTTTTTATAGCTATCCCAATCAAATTTATTAGTTCTTTGTTTTATTTGGTGTTAGTTTTTATTTTTAATTTTTTATTCTACTATAATTTTTTGATGATGTACTTTGATTCCTTTGAATTGCTTTAGCATTTCATAAAATATGAATGTTTTGTATTTGAAGTTCGTTTTCTTTGTTAGATATTAGACATGTAGATATTCATCCTCTATAATGGACGCAAGAACCTATACTCTCAAGTTATTTTACTAAATATTTTTAATTTTTTATTTATTTTATTTCACTTTTTAGTTTTTTGAGAAATTTTTCAAACATCACATAAGAGATCAACAATTTAATATTTTATTGATGCACTTTGATTTAATTTCAAAATGCACATCAAAATAAAAATAACCACAAGATGAAATAGTTGAAAAGGGGTAAAATGTTAAAAAGTTAGGTGCCTACAATTGGCCATTTACGGGCTTACATCCATTGAGCCGCAAAGCTCGGGACCTTTGTGGACCAAATAGGACCATAAAGGCCCTATCAAGTACTTAGGTTTGTAGAGCCCAAAGGCTTGGACCCTCTACAGGCCTACAAACCTATTAGGTCCGTAGAGATAATTTTAAGAATAAATAGAGGAAAAATGGATATAAGTGTAAATTTGAAAAAAAAAAATATAAAATATAAATTTTTAAAAAAATAGATAAAATTACATAAATATCCGTTAGCATTATTACGGATGTACAAAATAGTTTCTGTTATTACATGTATATCTGTTTTGTGCTTTTTATAACGCAAGTTTTTAAAAAATACGACTTTACCTTTTTTCGAGTGTTGAACAACCGATTTGGAGGGTTTTTCAAATGTTCAACATCCGACATCATTTTTAGATGTTCAACATCTGAAAAACCTTCAATTCGGATGTTCAACACCCGAAAATGTGAATGTAAACATTAAACTTTCGGCCTATTTTCGGATGTTGAACATCCGAAAAACCCTCCAATTCGGTTATTCAACATCCGAAAAAAAATAAAATCACCTTTTTTAAAAAATTGTGTATATGTAATTTTTCAAAAAAACTAAGTGATGTTATCCATCATTTTTCTAAATTTATAAATAAAAAATTTAAAAGTTAAAGGGCTATTTATTCTGCCGTGACGTCATTTATTTCATGTACAATCAACTTTGCCATACCAAATTATTTGTCAAAGGTCGGTGAAAAGACAACTTGCTGACTGGATGTGTCACCTAATAAAAAATACTACTTTCAAGAAGATGCGAGATTTGCCTTTTGTAAATTGCATGAAGTAACTACACATAAGTGATTATAGTTCTAATTTTAATTTTGTTTTAACAATATTACTTACTAATAAGTGTTTCATGTAATAGTTGTATAGTAATACAATAGTAATACAATGAAACGATATCCAAAAACTATGTTAGAGTTGTTTATTTTACTTTAATATTTAAAGGGAAAAGTTTATATAGAGCCGAGGCTTTAAACAATCAAATTTGACCTTATCCTAAAAATTTCACTAGAAGAGGTTATATTGATACTCAATTATATTTAAATCGATCATCTCGACATCAAGATGCATGGACATGAGAAAAAAATGGATTTCAAGGTTTGGAAATAGTGTATTTTGTAACATATTTTTTTACCATCAATTTTTAAGATTTTCAAGTTTTCGTATATATGTCGTTCTACACTATTTTTGAAACTTTAAACTTTATAAATAACTATAAAAATATATTTGAAGGCTATCACAAAGATTTCCAATATTAAAATCACATTTCTCAACACTATTTGAAGGTAGGCTCTAATTTAATTGTTTAGAGCCTGGGCTCTATACAAACCGCACCCATTTCTAAATATACACTCTTTTAATTCCAATGAACAATTACAAAGAAAGTATTCTTTAGCCTAATTAATAAAAGCCTAGGCCATAAAAGGAATCTTTTTCCTTTCTAAATTGTTTAGATAGTTTTCTTATAATTAGATTAACAATATTAAAAAATCAAAAATAGATTTTGAATTTGTAAAGGCCCAGATCTTAAAATTGATCAAATGGATAATTTAGATTCATTGTTGCTGGGAATCCATTTTGTCCATATTTAGGATGAAAATTGAAATTTATTTTTCTTGAGATTGATTATTAAGATGAAGAGAGTGTGTGCAAAAGTTGGGGTCAAATAAATGCCAAAAACATTATTTTTTAGAAGTATGGTTTCTTTATATTATAATAATACGGTGAGATAGTGAGTTTTATTAATCAAAAGAAGTTACAGAACAATAAAAAAAACAATTAGCTCCTTTGCAATAGTAATAGACTCTAACCGCACCTCATATTTGGCAAGATTACCTGAACTATTAACCCCTAACATAGATCCATCACCTCAGCCCATATATGTAATAATTTCCATGGTGGCTTACTTCTCTGAACTATAGTTTTGTTCTATAGCGTATTGAAGGTCATTTAAAAATTCTTGAGCTCTTCTCTTGACAGTGGGGTATAGAAGCCCACAAGGTAGTGTTTGATGCAGTGACAGATCTCCTGGTCGATATGGTTATTGAGACTATTTATTTAAGGAAAATAGTTTCATGCGGGCTGGACCGCATTTCTACAATATGCGGTCTGGATGTATAAAGCATCTATTTTAAAGATAAATGCAAGTAGCTGATCGATCTAAAAACAAGTGTAACTAACAGTCCAAATGTTTTCCTAATACAATTATTAGTTCCAGTTTTTTATCTTGTTTATTATTTTTGTTTTTTTTTTTTTTCATATCTATGATCTTAATGTTAAAGATTATATATTCTCTAAAAATTAGCATCAAATTATATTTAAAAAATATATGTATTGCCAAGCCCACATTTCTATAATATGCGGGCTGACCGCATAGAAACCGTGTCCTTTATTTAATGGGGCACGAATTTTTCAATTACGGGAAGGTAAATAAAGTTATTAAATAATTAATTCTATCTACCCAAAAAAATAAGCAATTAATTGTAATTTTGCTGCTTTGATTCCTTAAAAAGAGTATGACAAGAACACTGAATAGTTAAGGATTTGTATAAGATTATTCCAAAGATTTTTAGTGACTAGATCGAGAGTGGTGTCGCCTTTAGTGGCCTCGAAACTGTAGTCAGCTTTTATGAGGGGAGATAAATTACAAAGAATGTGTTGATTGCACAAGAACGTATACCCTCAAGGAAGTTGGATCAAAATTTGTTATGATTTACAAACAAGACTTAGAGAAGGCTTACAATCGAGTAGATTGGGATTTTCTATGAAGGGCCGCGGGGAAAATAGGTTTTCATGTCAAGTGGAGATACTTGATCATGGGGTGTAATAATTTTTTTAGTTATCATCAATGGTAAGCCTAGTGGGTTTTATTTCGGGCCATTACGGAAATCAAACAACAAGATCTTCTTTTTCAAGAAATCAAACAAGGAGATATTGTTTTTTTGGGAGAATTTAAATGTGGTTCCAATACACAATAATCCAGGATAAAGTATACTTAGGTGGGTTGGCCATGTACAGGGCAGATCCAGTACAATACCAATTAGGAAGTATGAGTTAGTTTATGTGGAAGGCTAAAAAAAGACAAGGTATAGAACCAAAAGGTTATGGTCGAAAGTAGTCAGAAATGATATGATAACATATGATCTCACTAAAGGTATGAGCCCTGATAGAGCAGACTGACAGATCAACATTTGTGTAGCCAACCCCAAAAAGTTGGAATTATTGGAAAAAAACAGCTATGGTAATGATGATAATGAAACAAGGAGATCTTCTTTCTTCTTTTGTGTTTACTTTTTTGGCTGAATCTTTCAGTATAATGTTGGATGAGGAATAAGCTATCAGGCTCATCTCGGGATTCAAGATTTTATAATAGGGGCAGGTTACACTCATTTATTATATGCTGATGATACTTTAGTTTTCATTGATGCAAGTAACTAAGATAAGAGAATTTTAGACAGGACTTAAGATGTTATGAAGTATTTTCACAATTAAAAGTAAATATGTAGAAAACAAAGCCATGAGTGTTATGCGATGAACAAACTACTCACAGATTGGCAATATTGGTGGATCTATGATGAACAAACTACTCACGGATTGGCAATATTGATGGGGTATGGAATGGACAGTTTCGTAATTAAATACCAAATTCCCTTAAAAATATGCAAGTACAATAATTTTTCAAAAAAAAGAAATAAACTACATCTAACAAATGGGTGCTTGGAGGACAAGTGTGGGATCCAGTGGTTGAAATATTTAAATAAAGCTTGACCTATGAAGCTCTAGATTCTTATGTAAAGAAGATAGATTGACACTCTCTGATAGGCCCGCGTACCATATGTCTCTCGGTGAAGGGTGCGGTTGTATAGAGTCTAGGCTCTAAACAATCAAATTAGAGCCTAGCTTAAAATAGTGTCGAGAAATGTGGATTCAATACTGGAAATCATTGTGATAGCCTTAAAGTATATTTTAATTTTTATTTATAGAGTTTAAAGCTTAAAACATTGTGTAGATCTATAGATTTATGGAAACTTGAAAATCTTGAATATCGATGGTCTAAAAATGCGTTACAAAATACATTATTTTTTTAATTTGAAATCTATTTTTTCTCATGTCTATGCATCTTGATGCTGAGATGATCAATTTGAGGATATTTGAACATCAAAACAACATATTCTAATGAAATTTTTTAAGTAAGATCAAATTTGATTGTTTAGAGCCTCCGCTCAATATAAACTTTTTCCTATGGGGAAATGGCATGAAAAAGTACTTATAAAAAAAGTTATTATGAGGAATTAGGAGTTAAGAGTCAATAAGTATCATCTAATTGCTTTTAATATGGCGTGCACATCGAAAAAAGGAGATTGACTGCTAAGGAAACTGAAAGTGACGAATACATCATTATGGACCAAGTGATTGTTATTGTGTATGCGGAAGGATGAACAACATTAGTGGGCGGCGACGTCGAGAATGAACGTGGAATTCAAATGGAACGCCCAAAATAATTGCGGCCTTGACTACAAATGTGGTCCAAGGGCCGGGCCAGGGCTTGGCCCGGGTCACGGCCACGACAGGGCTCCCCCGATTCGGCCCCCTTTTCCTTTCGACCTGGGCACCTTTGTCCCAGTCCAAAACCGGGTTTCCCAGACCTGCCCAATGGTGATACAGTTTTTGTCAATTTTGGTGGTCAAGCTGGGCATTTAAAATAAAAAAAATGTTAAAAATTTTAAAAATAAGAAATTAATTTGTAATATGTTTTTTATGTTTTCTAACATTTTCACACGTTGAAAAATATTTTGGCATTAATACTTATTTTTACATTTTTTCTTCTGTTTGGATTATTTCTATAATACCCTTAGACACAAATTGATTTTTAAAAATATCTTTTTTGACTGATTTTTTAACCTCAATTAGAAGTGTTTTGTTTAATTTTAATTTAAATATAATTATCATTTTTTAAACTATTTTGTAGTTTTTTATTTTTTTTTAACAACTTTTTGGCCTAGGGAGACTTGGTCCAAGTTAGCCAGCCCGGCCCAAGGCCAAGTTCCGCTCTTGGGCCATGTTTTCCAGCAATGGGGTAGACCAATACCACAGGTCTACACCTTTAGCCTCGCTTTCATTAATGCCATGATGGTGTTCATGAACGCTTGGTACGACCACAACATAGCGGCCGCACATAATCTTGTCGCGAGGTCCATTTGTGGAGCAGCTGATTTGCTTGGGCATCTTCTTCGAAGCACCCACATAAAAGTTTTTTTTTTTTTAGTCAGTTCAATTTAATATATAAATTCTTAATTTGTAATTTTTTTTATTTTTGTATAATAGGTCAAAGTGGTGGTATGTGTTCTCGCTTATGTGAGTTTAGTTTGTTTACATGCAGCACTACTAATTGTTTTCCTCATACTAATTAGCTGGTTTGATAAGGAGAACTTTTTAAATTTTTTTTGGAGGGGGCGAGCGGGGAATGTAATGGTATACAGCATTGGATATGCAGGGGAAAATGCCCTAATCATTTTATTTGATGGTTACATAGTAATAATTCACATATGTATTCACCGGATTGATTATCTAGGGAATACTATGTCACACAATAACACATTATTTGCATACATCATTTGGACCATCTATTTTTAAGATTTTTATATATTTATAGATTTGCTTGATTTGAACCATTTTGAATTTTAAAATTTTATAATTAGATAGATTCTGGCATCATCCTTTAAAATTTTTACACCAAGATTGCATCTCTTAACAAAGTTTGGAGGTATTGTTTATGGTTGCAACCTTATGTAAACTTTTTCCTTCATAATGGGTGTGATTTACATAAAGTTGGCACCATAAACGTAGAATTAAAGTACAACTCTAAATTCGTTCAGAAAAAGTTGTTTGACATTGGAAAAACATATACTGATCATCTCGATATCGAGATACATGGATATAGAGAAAAAAAGATATTTCAAATCCTAAAAATAAAACATCTTGCAACACATTATTTGGACCATCCATTTTTAATATTTTCATCCATGAAAAAGTTTATATAAAGTTGACACCTTGAAATGTAGAATTAAGGTGGACCTTTAAATTCCTTTGAAAAAGGTTGATTTGCCATTGCAAAAGTATCTAATTGATCATCTCAACATCGGAAATGCGTAATTATAGAGGAAAAAAGTGATTTCAAATCCTAAAAATAAAACATCTTGCAACACACTATTTAGACCATCCATTTTTAAGATTATTTTTATGTTTATTGATCTGCTTGATTTGAACCATTTTTTAGAGTTTAAAATTTTATAGTTAGAAATAAAAATAGAGTCTGCCACCATCTTAAGAATTTTCGACATTAAGATTGCATCTTATGACAGTTTGGAAATGCACCTTATTTTAATCATTTAAGGCTGCAACCTTATACAAACCACACCCTTTCTAAAGGAAAAAGATTTAAGGTTTACACATCGAAATATAAAATTAAGGTGCACTTTTAAATTCCTTCGAAAAAGGTTATTTTGATGTTGAGAAAACATCTAATTGATCATCTGGACATATATGGTGCAAAACGAGATTTCAAATTCTAAAAATAGTACCTCTTGCAACACATTATTGGGACCATCCATTATGTGTTTATACATCTACTTGATTTGAACTATCTAATTTTTCATCATCATCAAAATCTTTTCCCAACTAATTGGAGTCGACTAATATCAATTCAGGATTCATTGATACCTATGGCAAAGTTTTAGGTTGGTTGCCTAGCCAACGCAACCCAACTCTTTTATCCGGCAGATTAAGGGAAAGTTTAAAGTCCTCACCCTTCTTAACCCAAGATCCAACTACAAGCTTTTTAACTGCAACAATTTAAATATACAATATTGGATATCGCAGCTGCTGGCACCAGACTTGCCCTCCAATAGATCCTTGTTAATTCATAGAGCCCAACTCGGGGATACTAGGACTCGCCAAGGTAGTGGGTCCGAGTTACTCGGGCGAGTCCAAGTTGGCTCACACGAGTATTTCCACTTTGTTACATACAAGAAGTCAGCTACTTCCAAAGAATGACACAGAGTACATGAATTCACATGCACATAGACAATCATAAATAAATCTAAAGCCGATACAATTTATTCCAAGAGCTCCACTCAGCTAATAAAGAAGTTTCCACCAATTTTCCCTAATGAATGATTACATGCTTGCTTTCCCCACAAAAGTCATGAGCTCTGCAGCTGCAGCTTCTTTGACTGCAATGAAGTCTATTTCAGAATATCTTCCCCTGTTGAAACAACCAAAATATGAGGAATCCGTTGTAACTTTTAGTCTTTCCCTCTCTCGTGCATGTTTGCTATGTTCAAGTGTTAGAGAAAAAGAGTCGGTTCAGTTTGTACGGACCAGAAATGGTTTTTTGACCATGTTGCCAAAGGAAAGGCTGGACTGGAGATCCCATGCAGTATCCTTGCAACTGACCTTGGTGTGAACTTAGCATGCGAGTTGCTCTGCAAAAAAACCTGAATCCAAAAGAATGGAAGTAATAGATCTATAGGAAGTTAAGCAAGCACTGAATATTATATTTAGAAACAAAACTGGAATGATAGAGTTCTCACCTTTATATCTGCTCGTAAAAATCGGCTGCATTCCCAGTTCAAAGAATGGGGTGAGTCAATTGTTGCAAGAGTTATAAATCACATCAACCAATGTATTTAGACTTAATATCAACTATCACATTTGTTGCATTATTTATGTCCAGCTATTGTGCATTTTTAAATAAGAAACACAATGTATAGTGATAAAGACCAGTGATTTGTTCTTTTCTAAGTATCCTGCACAATGCATACCATTCTGAGATTCTAGAGCATCTCACAGTAATTTGCAAAACAGCGATGTATCCTTTATCTCTCGGACAAATGACCACAACACTGATAAAAAGAATTACCAAAACTTCCTGTTGCCTAGGCCAGCACCCCACTGTTGTGGGCCACTAGTTTTTGGGAGATTCGTCAAAACACCCATAGGGGATGAAGAACTATTCCAACTCAAGACCATGGTAAAGGGTTAAATTGTTCATCTCTCATGGGTAATTTGATAAATTTCCCTTAGTTTTTCCTTCAATCAACAATGGATATGAGCTAGGAAGAGGGCAAATAATTTTAAGTAAGCCATTTATTTCAATTGCTCATTGTTAAAATGTGTTATTTGCATGCACAATATTAGGACAGTGAAATTGACCAATAGATTGTGAACACAATGCAAACTACAAAGCATAAATTAGTAATTCAAGTTAAAAAAAACATATATTTTATTAAATTTATGTTTGGGCTCAATTAACAATAAAGAAGCAACTAGAATGCAGAAGGAAAAGTTTACATAACAAATGGAAGACCTGTTAAGCAAGAAGACTAAAAGAAACTTGACATTTGAATATGTTGCTAAATATTAGACTAAGATCCAGAAACTAATGCATACCCAGACAATTATCGATCATCAACAATGCATAATAACAATTGAAGAAAGAATCTATTTCTACCTGCTTTGCTGTGCCTTATTTGGGAATTCATCATGCTGACTCTCAGAATCACAGGTGAAATACCCCAAAATCATTCTTTGCAAGCAAGGGGTATGAAGTGTATCACTGCATCCTTCAGTTTTCTTACACAATTTTGCGGCAAAGGAGCCGATGTTGTACATGGTGTTCAATTTCCACACCTACACAAAGCACGATCTCAATGCATGCAAGAAGAAACCATCAGTTTACACAAATCCACGAACAGACAAGCTCTAAAAGAAAGCTTATTCACCTTACACTTTTCAACCTCTCCCAACCATTTTGAGATGTTAGTGGCAAGAGAACAATAATCCTCTGGAACTTTCATGACCATGTAACATAGAGCAGGATCCTTCAGTTCATAGGTAACTTCTCCCATGGACTGCACCTCATTACATGGTATATAATTGTAGTGAATCGACAGTCAAATTATCAATGTATTCAATATTGTAAAAATCAGCTAGGCAGTAATTAAAATAACGATGTCAATTATTCTTGTTCTAAGAGTGTCCTAAAACTATCCTCTAGTGTGATGTCTGTATGAGAAATAGTACAGGGAAGGAACATAATTTAATCGATCACCTTTTAATGGTGCCGTGATATTCATGGATCTTAATAGTTTTCATAGGGTAAAGAACCATATATAATTATTCATTTCAAAAAATTATTTTAGAGCTGCTAAGAAAGAAAGAAGATGAGCATAAAACAACTTCAAATAAATTGATTGATTTGGAGGATATTCATGGAGTATTTGAATCACAATAGTAAATAAGCATTTGAACAAAAGGAGCAGCGAACCGTACAACTATCATGGCAAAAACATTGTGAAGCTTTATAAGCTATAGACCATCACAATCCCAAAATTTTCTAAACACATGATTCCTTAGGTATCTTAGACATTAGACTGTGCAGTCAAGACATACAGCACCGGGCAAATTGTGGTGAATAATGAAAGAAATACATCAAATGTGCAGAAGCAGAAGTACTAAACCCCAGAACATGTAACTCTTTAAATGGAAAGCAATAGGTAGCAACTATGTCCCCTTCTTTCATTTCAATAGGAAAATTGCAGAAGGGCTTTCTGTCTATACGAACAAACACACAGGAGTTCTAATATTTTTTAGAAAAGAAAAACCTTGCCTCTCTCTCTCTCTC
>NW_006499848.1:1440309-1462828 GCF_000471905.2 Amborella trichopoda
ACTCTCTCTCTCTCTCTCTCTCTCTCTCTCTCTCTCTCTCTCTCTCTCTCTCTCTCTAGACATGCACGCACACACACATCTAAAGTTTGTCTGGAGATGTAGTTTCGGTGTCGAAAATCTTAATATGGCTTGAAAATCTATTTTCATCAATAATTGTAAAATTTAAAATTCTAAAAATAGCATAGATCAAGCAGATATGTAACTACTTAAAAATCTTGAAGTCGACGGTCCAGATAACTTATTATAGAAAGCACTATTTTTAGGACTAGAAATTCATGTTTTTTATATTCAGACATCTCAAGGTCGAGATGATCAATTGAATGGTTTTTAAACATCGGAAACACTCTTTTCAGAGGATTTTTGAGGTACGCATTATGTGAGAGAGAGAGAGTTTTGGTTTCTCATTATTCAAAACACCTGGTACTTTCATAAATCTCATAAAAAAAATATGCCAATCTCCTTGGGCAAGGGAGTCTTTCTTCACCCATGAGGTGACATTTTTCTAGTTTCCTTATAAAATTCACACATATGTGCATGTGTCGTAGTTGCAACAATATACACATGAATGTATATCTTAAGAATTCCCATGTGAGTTTGTGTAGGTGTACACACGTAAATGTACAATCATGGGGCAAATTACTTAATAAATTTGCTTCTTTAAATCATCTTTATGTGAATATCTTGCAACAACTGTTCATGGACGTCACTGATGAGCACAACAAATTTAATTGCAAGAAAAACTAGTTAACTCTTCTAAATAATAATAATAATTAATTGCATGCAAAACACATATAACAAAGCAGGTGCTAAACAGACTAATGATAAATATTACATTTTTCATAAAATAATGAAAATTACTATATACATGCAGGTCTTATTATCAATAAATTAGATACCTGCAGTTCCTGCAACTGTCTCATTAGGTCATCGATACTGAACCCAACAGTTTTTGCTAACGTGGGTACATCAAACACATACTGTCCTTGCGTAGCTTTTGCACTGAAAATTTTCACTTAACAAAGCCTCAAGGTCAGATTCCATATGCATTTAGAGGTTGCTAGAACCTACAAGAAATTAACTATAACAAGTCTACCTACATTTTCAAAATTCCTGAAATAATAATGTGCTTTCTTGAGAGCAAGCTTGAGGAAGTCTGTCAACAAAGTAAAAAGGAAAACAAAAAGTGAACTTCAATTACCATGATGACTAATATACATATGATTAAATGTGTGTGTGCGTTTGTAATAACATGCTCATTATTGTCTGTCCAAACATGTTAGAAGGACCAATACTTTCTTGTGACCAATATATTTATTTGAAAAAGGTTATTTATAGGAACAATTGCTTAAAAAATGCAACATTTTCTTGAATACACACCTTGTGAAAACATAGAGTACAAGTGGCATTTAGTTGAGGAAGCATGCGAAGGTACTGCACCTCCCCAATATCTAAATACGTTAGGATGGTAATCATTACCTAGCAACAAGAGCAACTATGTTAATGGGCTAAAGATAAGATGTTCGAGAAGTAATCACATAAGTGACACATCAAACTACACATAATTGTACTAATTTTCCAATAAATGGTACAGCTAACAAAACTATTTAGCCTCAAGCAATATCAACTATTCAATTAGGGCAGGTCAAGAGTTGGGTATCACGCTAGAAATCGATTCTAGGGAAAGGGCATCTGATAGAATTGCCTACCATCACAACATCGATCCCTACATAAATTTTACATTTGAAGCTGCATTGGTGCCACATTCCAACAAGGGGAACAACTTCCAAGGAGAATAAAAATTATCCACAAATGAGGATTTCCATTTCCCCATGAAGAAAAAAAAAAAGAAAACTGGAATAGTTGGCAAGAGAAGGATATCAAAAAATAAAGAAAATATGTGGAAAGAGAAGGATATCAAAAGTGAACCTCTTCTTTCATATCAAATTTTTTGGTCGTGGGCTCTATGATGAAGGAGCAAACTTTGGCAGAATTCTCATTGTAGTCTTTGAAAACAAGACACAGGAATTTATTTACTGCATAGTCATCCACGCCATCACTGCAAACATAAAGCAGTTAGAGATAATTCATCTTCATAAATTGCAAAGAACTACATATCCCGAATAAACAAGTAATTAGGACTAAGCTGATACCTGTATGAAAGACTGCATAGCTTAGTATAAGTGCTATCATCCATTAGAAGATGGCAATATGCCAACCTTCCATCCCTTCCTGCACGTCCAGTCTCCTGCAAACACATTTAAATTTACAAGGTCAAGTGGATATCAGTTATTATTAAAAAACTATAATGATAATTACCTGAACATATTCTTCCAAGCTTTCAGGTAAACTATAATGAATCACCTGAAAGATAAACCACATTTAAGAAGGATTGTCACTTTAGGTCGCAAGACCAATAGATATTGCAGGTATCAAGACATAAAAGTGTAAGGCCATTGCATTGACAAATAATGCAGAAATGTCATTATATATATATATATATATATATATATATATGTATATATATCAGTGTTCGCAAAATCGAACCGAAACGGTTAACCAGACATGGGCCCGGAAGCGATTTAACCGGTCTAACCATTAAACCAGCCGATTCAACCGCTCTAACCGAGCAAGTCCCGAATGATCAAAAAAGTGTTAAAAAAATTTAAAAAGATAAAAAAAAAATCTACTAAAATATGAAAAGCATATAAAGAATGTGATTAAAACAAAACATACTCAAATGAAGTTGAAAATTATTGAAACAAATGGATTTTAACAAATCGATTTGTGCCTAGGGGTATTTTTAAAATTTTCTGAAAAAGATGGGAAAATATAAAAGTGAGTATCAATGACCACAATTTTTTTTAATCTTTACCATAATGTAAATAATATTAAAACAGTCTTCTTTTAAAAGAAAATGAAAAAAAATTAAATTATATACAATATAGACCATTCCTTTTGTAAATACGTAGTAAATGACATATTGGTTAATAGATGTAATAGGCAACTAAATAGCATATGGTGCATTGGTTAGTGGGTTTAATAACAAATTATTTCTTTACAAGAACTTTCAAGTTCGATTCATGTGGGCAAGTAAATTTTTTGAACTTCTTACCAATGTAATGAATTCTTAGAATTGTTAAAATGAACCACACAAATGTTTAAAAAGAAAACCGCTGATGGCAGGATTCGAACCGCGGTTCATATAAAGCATAGTCGCCAGCGCTAACCAATACACCATTCTAAAATATTTGATATAAATGTGAAGTAGTATTCTATTTAAACTTTTAAGAAATCGGTTGATCACCAAAACCGCCCAAAACATTCCGATCTAACCAGGCGATTAACGGTTAGATTGGTCGACCGGTTTTGCAAACACTGATATATATATATATATATATATGGACAGACAGAGAGAGACCAGAAGTTCTATGTCATATTTATACATATCACACTATTATGTAATTAAGAATGGAAAAGAAAAATAGAAACTAGAGTCAGACATTGACATACCGCTCCCACGTCACTCTTATTCAGACCCATGCCAAATGCCACGGTTGCTACTACCTTTCATATAAAATAAAGCGAAAAATTAATTAATAATTATGACTTCAATAATAGCACAAAAGAAGAAAATAAGATCGTGTACAATAGTATATGACAGGTAAAGTCCTTTTGAAGTACCTTTCAGTTAGAGGAAAAAAAAAGTTATAAAGAAATAATGTGTAAATAATCATATTGCACTATAATACTCTTTTCCCAAAAAAAAACAAAAGTTATATCAATGATGCTGAACTATGTACAACAATTCAAAAAATAATTGGATACTCTTACCACTTTTATCTTGTTGGAACAAAATAATTCTTGTACACGATTCCGGTCTTTTGTAGGAATGCCACTGTGGTAGCTCTACAAACACACAAACACAGAGACCTCAGGAGGCTATTTTCATATTTCAGCATGTAAGTTATTGTTTCTGTAGTCGAGAAAGATATACAATTAGAAATACCAACCTTTGCCAAGATGTTGTTATCACAAAGGAACTTGCTAACCATATCTGTTTCAAACTGCAAAAAGTCAACCAAACCGAGTATTTGTGAAAATTGACAAGAAATTCCAAATCTTAACATTTTGCGAGGAGGAAAGAAACAAATGGATAGTAAACATCAACATGTTTGAAGTGAGATATTACACAGAAGTTATAAGCACTAAGATAGTTATGTTTTTCCATGCAAGCTCAATCATAACCCAATCTATACTCGAGTGACGAGCAATATGATGCCGTATCCAGAAAAAAATTTCTCAAAGAGGATCTTCTATTTTACGTAAGTGTTCACCACAATAGATAGGCTCCCCCAAAGTGTTGTCCTTACCCAGAGGCAAAACTGTCCAAGATTTGGGGAAGACTATTTAACTTGGTAAATTTGATTGGACCATGTATGTTCCACCATGGGAGAACAACACTCCATGAGAACATCAAGAAGTAGTGATGAAGGATTAAAATTTGACTTTTTGTTAGGATGTCTTTCAAGTCTCCAATGACTAAGTGTTTTCTTTGAGTGAAAAAACAAATAGCTTATTATCTTGCACATGTAATGTTTATGGTAGGAACAAATGGTATGGGCCCAAGGTTGGAGAGACAACAGAAAGAGGAAATAAGAAAACTTAAATAAAGAATGGTCATAGCAAGCTCAATCCAAATGCCATATATGCTGCAAACTAGGCTGGTCTTTCACAAAGAAAATTGAGCACCATCGATACTGGAGCTGGCAACACAACAATTTAAACCTAGGCTGGTCAATCAAAGAATGGAAATAGTACATACTTGAAATTTGCAGTAAACAATGATGCTTTGAAGATCAGCAAAGGGGGAAGACTTGATCAACTTTAACAGATCCTTCAACCTACAAAATTTCCAATCCACATCTAAATAGTGCATCATGGTTTTGCAAGGATATACCACTTTTGCATATGTAGTAAACATGCTTAACATACATATGCCACAAATCCAACCAGTAGTTAGAAGTTACCTGTTTCCACTGAAAGTTACAGAGAGCTGCAAATTTTCCCTCACATGAGAAGCTTGGATAAGATTGATTGGAGAAATATCCAGAGAATCCGTAATAGATCGCAAAGTTCTAACTGTTGCTGTCGCAGTCATAGCAAGGATACATTCAACGTTAAGCTTACTTCGAAGAATGGAAGCCCGAAGCCTCAAGTATGAAGGCCGAAAATTATGAGACCTATGAAAAATCTTCATATTAGAGCATTGATAAAAACATCCTCAGATGCAATACAGAGAGGTAAAAAGCACAAGAATCACCAACAAATCAATCTTTCAGATAAAAGAAAAAGTGCTTCTTACTTAAATAACCCCTACGAACCAATTTTTTGAAAACTAGTCGGTCCAATCTTTTCCAATGAAGTTGAGGATAACGCTTGAAGTAATGCTGCTTGACATAATCAAACAAATAAAAAAAAGAAAAATAAAATGATGATGAAGAGAAAATAGGAGAAAGAAAAAACCTGGGGAAAATAGGAAATGAAAGGTAAATAGAGAAGAAAATTCATGTATGGATATATAGTAAGCCCTATTTTTCTCTCTGGTATTTGCAAATTTTTCCAATCCAATCAGACAATCTACTCTGATAAAAAAGAAAATGTTAAACAGAAACACACCCATGATGAAAGGAGATTCGACTCAAGAGAAACTTGATGAAAATAAATAAAATATATAGAGGGCCTCTTTCATAACCCCAATAAATGGGAAAGACCCAGGAGCACTCACCATTCGGAAAGACAATGTGCTTCATCAATCACGACCAGCGATATAGGAGGAAGATTGTGAAATATTGACACAAACACATCATTCAAAAAGCGTTCAGGTGAAACAAAAAGCACCTGTTGGAAAAAAATAACAAAGCAGTATGAATAAACTAACATCCATAACCTATGTGTCCAAAAAGTTGGAATAACAAAAGTCAGGAGATACATTTTGCACTACTCAAGTTGGGTTCTTTTTGGGGGGGAAAGCATTTCTCATAGAAGAATTAAGCTAGAAGGAAAAGCTATACTGATTCGGTATACTCTAAACTTTTTATTTGAGTTTCTTGTGACAAAGTGGTTCATTGCAAGTACTTATTTCCATTTCTCTCATAGAATCAACACTCAATATCCAAATTACTTGGTAAGCTACATTTCAACATCCTACTTGTATTTAGTAATCTCATGATTTCTTTCAACTAGAGACTACTTGAGAGGAAAAGTTTGCCACCTAATAGAACATATCAAGCACCTTTCCCAAGAAAAGAAAAGAGAACATGGGGCGCACAGTAACTAGGAAAGACAGGCAAAAATCGCACCAATCTAGTAGATCGTGCACAAAAATGAAGGGGAACCAAACTAGAAGGAAATGTACAGGTTATGCAATTTATATAATACCAGAAAAGAAAACCATGGTCATGGACAACTCCAGCTAAATGAAAGTTGGGTTTCAAAACAACAACTTTCCTACCAATAGACAACCTTTTAAGTTGAATCCAGTTTTAAAAGTCAAATATTAGCATTTCTAGAGTGACTAAATTCATCAACAACATGCTTCGTTTAAGCATAAGCATACAATCCATGTAAAAAAGCATTTCATTGTCATTTCAACAAAAAGACACCCTAAACCCCAAATGCTGTCACCTTCAAGTGGCCAGAGCAAAGTTTGTCCAAAACTTCAGATGCCTCTTTACTGTTCTGAAGAATATAAATACAGGTAAATCAATATAATATTTTATCAAATGTACTCAGAAAATCATAAAGATTACTGCAATCCCATGAACCCCACAAGAAACTAAAGGATGAGATAATTATAATGTGGGTTTACTTGATTGCTTGAGAGGAGCCCTCCAGGTATGGCAGGAGGTAGCTGATGTAGTTGATCAACCATCAGAGCAATTAAAGGGCTCACAACCAGAGTCACTCCTGGCAAAATCAAGGCCGGAAGCTGCATAACATTTGATTAATCAAAATCTCCAAAACTATCTCAAATGCAAACTATGTCAATGTCAGCAATTCAGAATGTGAGAGAGAGAGAGAGAGAGAGAGAGAGAATGTTAGTGCTACCATAATGATCCTCCATAACCAAAAGAGGCAGAATCGCGCATCCAACCACGAACCCAAAAAGTATCCCTTAAGTAGACCTTTTCTTTTTTTGAAGCCAGGAGAATGTTAATGAAATCAAACTAAAAGGATCAAAATAAACAACACTAGAAAGAGATACACAGCAGTGACACAACAATCTTAGAGAGAGAGAGAAATCTCAGTTAGTATCATAACATTTTTAAGATAGATAGAAAGATACCAAACTAGTAACATAACAATTTTCAATAGAAAAACAGATGCCCATTTGCTAATAATAATTCTAAAGAGAGTGATGTCCACTTGGTGATACAACTAGTTTGGAGAGAGATGCCTACCTGGTAACACAAGGATTTTCCAGACCCAGTCGGCTGCACAAGCATAACAGACTCTCGCTTGAGCACCCGTTTGATTGCCTCCAACTGCCACTCTCGAAATCCATCAAACCCATGAATTAGTTTCAGCAAACTGACAAGGTTCTCATCTGAAGGATTCTCCCTAACAGTAGATAAAATCTCATTAACCAATTCTCCATTAAAATCCACATCACCATTGCTTTGTAAAACCTCTTGCTCAAAAACCCCATCATCCTTGTCCTCCTTTCTCCTCCTCTTCCAAGTTTTGCGGTCACTCTTTCGAGAAAATCTCCTCTTCCCCTTGAATGAGAACTTCCCCCCTCCATTAATGTTAAGCTTCACAAAATTGCCACTATCTGAACATCTCTTCACCACTTTTTTGGGTGATATCACTGAAGAACTGATCAAATTTGGGTGAAATTTTGGAACTTTCTTGAATTTAGTGAAAGGCTTGAGATCAGAAGCTGAAACCACTGGATTTTCATCATCAATGGCAGGGTTTAGGCCAAGTTTCATAAACCGAGAAGAACCAGCAGCAGGAGAGAAATGGGTAGCTGAGATTATGCCGGTATTATCAATGGAAGCAGAAATGGATTGAAGTCCAGGTCTGTGGACTTTGATCGAAAAACCATCGAGATTCAAGAGATCAGGAGAGGTAAAGGGGATCTCAGTTGTGGTTTGAGCATTGAACGAAATTTTGCGTTTAGGATTGCGTTCAGGATTGCAGATTGCATCTGGTTTTGAGGAAGAAGCCCTGACCCTGGAATTTTTCGAAGGGCATGGAACCCTAAACTTAGACTTCTTTGAAGGGGATGGGACCCTAGTCCTGGAATTATTTGAAAGGGATGAAACCCTAGTGGTAGGTTTCTTTATGGGGGATAAAACCCTAACTCTAGAATTCTTCGAAGGAGAAACAACCCCGGTGTTAGGAATATTTGCATGGGATAAAACCCTAACCCTGGAATACTTTGAAGGTGGAGTTGCAGAGATGTGAGAACCACATGAATCAGAAGAGTCAGAGTCCATTTGAGAAAAATGGAGGGAGTTTTGCTCTCTGATTCAGTTTTATATGGAAAGCATTTTCCCGCCAAAAAGTTATGGCAAATTACTCAATCTGCCCGTACCATTTTTATTAATGGTGTGTTAGCGTGAGGTTGCAACCTTAAAACGTTAATGGTGTGCTTAGAGTAAGGTTGCAACCTTAAACAAGGTGTGAGAATCAATTTTTATCTTTAATTGTGAAATTTTGCCGTCGAAAATTCGTAGAATCGTGAGAGAATCAATTTTTATCTTTAATTATAAATTTTAAAATTTTTAAATGATTCAAATCAATCATATCTACATAAAATCTTAAAAATAGACGGTCCAGATAATGTTTTGCAATGTACCATTTCAAAAATTTGAAACCTCTTTTTTCTCTACATCTATACATTTGAATATCGAGATGAGCAGACAGATATTTTTTTACCATCGAAATAATACTTTTCGAAAAAATTTAGAAGTGCACCTTAATTCTACATTTTAATGTGTCAACCTTATATGAATTTTTTCTTTTAATTAAGTACTTGTAGCATTACACAAAATAACTGAAATTTACAATGTTTTGTTGAGACTAGATGACTCTTCGAGTTACACATTTTTTTCAAAATGTTTATGCAATAATATATATATATACAATCATCTCTAAAATCATAATTCCAAATAACTCCCCAAGTCACTCTTTCGAGTTAAATAAAAAAAGGGCATTTAACCTTGTCTTACCATTTTCTTATGGTCTAAAATACAAATTTTACTTCTTCTTTTTTGACACAATTTTTATGCAAACTAACCGGCATAAAATCACCACTATCCATGGAGATTTGCAGCATATCCTTGTAATCTTGACTGTTCAAATTGGTTAGAGAGTGGAGGTTTCATGTGGGTTAGTCCGCATGATTTATTTTATCTTTTATTTTTTTCTAATAACCTTACTTTGGAATTTAAGATGCTTTTTTAACCTACTCGTGTGGTTTACCTAAGAAGAGAGATATACGGGTTGGAAGAATGAAAGAATGGGGGTTTTTCTAGAGTTTCAATGAAATAGTCGGTATAAATAATAAAAATGATAAATATTGTAATTTGGACAATAAAATAGTGTTAATGGGGATTAAAAATTATTTCATTTAACTTAATCAGGCCCTATGGACTTTCCATAGTTCAGGAGGGCCCTTAGGGGATATATGCCTTTCTCCCCATAATTATTCCATCTATCATTAATAATTATTCCATCTGTCATTATGTTCGATACATACACCGATAATTTTCACCTAATTAGTTCAAACATTTCCTTCAAAAATAACAAGGAAAAATATGAATCAAGGGTCATAAACCTCCTACAAAATCATGGGTTAAAATATCTCAATTAGTATTGGAGAGTTTATTTTAAAATTCTCACCTCACTAGAGTGCCTCATCAAATACTATCTCGAAAAAACTCTACATTCGTTTGTTCAAAGTTGGGAATCTTGAAGAAGCAAGAGGTATTTCGTCATGTCATTTGCATGGAACATATTGGACATTGAGAACTTAAAGCCCGTTTGGATTCTTGGATTTTTCAATCATGGGAAAAGTCAATCCCATCAATGAGATTTTATGGAATTGAGATTTCCTATAAATGTCAATTATCTATTTGGATCTAGTGTTTGTAAAATCAAACAGTAATGGTTAACCGGACATGGGGTTGGGAGTGGTTTGAATCGGAACCCGACCGAGGACTAACCGGTCAAGTAGATTTTTTTTTTTTTTAAAATGTCTAAACCTCCTACAAAAAAAAAAAAAAAGGAAATATTTATATTAAGTGTATAATATCTTATAACATATAGTTATCTTACAAAAAAAAATTGAAACCACTTTTTATAAAATAATATTTGAATACTATGGTCCTATATATTAAAATATCTTAGAATATTTTTTGAAGACATTTTTGTCATGTAACATATTCTTCCAAGAATTAACATTCATCTCAAATCTTACATCGAAAACTTTATAGTTTTTTTCATATAAAAATCGCTCACATTAGGAATGAAAGTTTATGCACTGTTTTGCAAATAACAAAAGTAGTGTGATGCTACGGAAAGTTTATGCACTGTTTTGCAAATAACAAAAGTAGTGTGATGCTATAAAATCAAATAAAAATGCCAACAAATTAAGACAAGAAATGGAAAGGACCTCTTCCATATAGTTAGATAAAAGCATAATTAATACAATATTTTTTTACTCAAGTTAAATAAGGCATACTTCACAAAAAGTACATCTCATGATATGCAACAAAACTAAAAATCAACGCACTATATACTGATTTGTTCTATTGTTCTTATATGTATCTACGATATCCATATCAGAGTGTTGTGCATTGATTTTATCAAAAAATAAGAATAGTAGAACAAAAAATTTGATCAAAAAATATTTTTATTAAGCAAAATAGAAAAACACTTCCCATGTTTATCATAAAATATAATTTTATTAAAAAACTATAAGTTTATCAAAAATTTTAATATGCTCTCTCTCTCAGACTTAAATTTTGAGATAATCTCTCTCTAAATGTTTTGAGATATTTCTCTCTAAAAAAAATTAAATAGTTCCTCTCTCTAAAATTTATTATAGTTTATCTCTTTAATTTAAGATTTGAGATAGTTTATCTCTCTAAAAAATTAATATGGTCTCTCTAAAATTTTAAATTTGAGATAGTTTATCTCTAAAAAAATTGTATATTATTTCTCTTTTAAAAAATTTGTATATTTTATCTCTCTAAAATTTGATATAGTTTATCTCTCTAATATTTTAATATATTTTTTCTATTTAAAATTTGATATAGTTTATCTCTTTAAAATTTTAATTTTTTTTTGTTCTTCAATAACAAAAGGCACCCAAAAAGAAGGAGCCCAAAAATCCATACTCCTTCACCTTAACCCCTTTCTCAAAAGACGGAAATAATAAAAGCGTAAGTTTGGATATTGTGTGGTATACAAGTAAGGCGCGACTCTAGTTCTGGTGTTAAAAAGCTTATGATGACTTGAAAACAAATGTGTACCTGTAGCTGTAAAATTTAAACTTCTAAAAAGTGTTTAAATAAAGCAGATTTATAAATATTTGAAATATTAAAAATAAACGATTAAGATAATTTATTATAAGATGTATTATTTTTAAAACTTGAATTTCATTTTGTTATTTATATTCATACGTATAGAGATCGAGAAAATCAATTAGAAGAACGAGAAAATCAATTAGAAGGTTTTCCAACTCTAAAACACTAATTTCAAATGTTCATGATGTAACATATATTTTCCAGCATAAAAAAGCATATAACTCTATTTGGAATCACAATAGCATTTTTATGGCTTGGGCATGTATACTACCTCAGTGCTAGAAATCCTCGTGATAGCCTTAAAATATATTTTTAAACTTAATTATAACATTTAAAGCGAAAAAAATAGTAGAGACCGAGCATTTATATGAAAACTTGAAAAACATAAAAATTGACAATAAAAAAATATATTACAAGATGTACTATTTCCAAAACTTAATTTTTTTTTTTTTTCATATCTTTGCATATTGAGGTCGAGATGATCAGGATATTTAAGCATCAAAACATCATCTTCTAGTAAAATTTTTGAGGCGTGCTATAATTTGATTGTTTACAGCCTCGTACTTATATAAATTTTTTTAAAAAAATATAGTTAAATACATAAATATTTTAAGTTCGAAAGAAGTACATATAGAGTGGAGGCTCGCTCAACACTATCAAATTAAAGCCCACCCTAAAAATTTAACTAGAAATCCCCTCAAAAATTTTATTGGAAGAGGTTGTTTTAATGCTCGAATATCTTAAATTTAATAATCTTTAACTTCAAGATGTATGGACACGATAAAAACATAGGTTTCAATATTTTAAAATAGTAGATCTTGTTACCCATTTTTGATCCGTCAATTTTCAAGATTTTCTAATTTTTCGTAGATCTGTTTGATCTACGTTATTTTTTATTTTTGAAGCTTTAAATTTTTTAATTAAATAACTACAAATATTTGCACTTTTTCAGCATTGAAACCACTCGACACTATTTGAAGGTGCGTTTTACTTTTGATTGTTTAGAGCCCATAGTTTAGATTGTTTGATTTGTGATATCGTAGTCAATTGAATCTTCACTGCCTGATACTCTCTGTCTCTCTCTTCTCTCGCTTTTTTATTTGTTGTGAGTTAGGTGATTCGTAATTTGTGACTGTTCTAGATTTTGAATAATAACTATCGAAGGGAAATATTATCACACCAAATCTAGGAAATTTTTGATTATTTTGAGGAATTAATGCATTTGCATTGAACTCCTGATTGTAATATTGATCACTTTATTTGTGATCTGATTTCTGTTGAATACTGCATGATGAAGTTGTTCATCAGTTTTCATTGAATTCCTGTTTTTCTTTTATTTTCCCTCATTTTTTATTATATTTTCCCTCAAATTTTATTCTAATTTATATGCATTAAACGGCATTTTGAAAATGGCACGGTCTTTTCGGTGCTTCCATGGCACCCATGAGCCTCGAAGATGCAATTATTTTCCATCTCTCTCTGTACTCCTAGTTTTCTCAGTTTATTCGCCGTCTACCTGTTTTCTCCATTAATTTCTTTCCTATTTCAATGGTGATTAAAAAATGATGCAAGGCTTTCCTAACCTTCATTTGTTTTGGTTTATTCAAAGTAATTTTGTTTGTAGGGAAAATACTCATTGATCACAATTTATGGCGCCATAGGCAAAACCACACTACTACTTCAATTATGAGGCGAAGAGGTTCTTCCCTTTCATCAAAGGAGAAGAAAGTCCACTTTAATGAAGATCATCGAAAGACATCTTCATTCTACGCTTCTTCAAGGAAGGTCTTCCTTTTCTGCCTGGGCTTTAGGGCATTGAATTCTTTGCTCGTGCAGACCTACTTCAATCCCGATGAACACTGGCAAGCTCTTGAAGTAGCTCATCGGATTGTGTTTGGGTAACCTCTGAAACCTTAAAACTCTATTACAAATTCGTTAATTCCTTTTTTTCACTTCTATGTTATTTGTCTGTTTGCCTTTTATTTATTTTTAATAGAAACTAGTAGGGGCTTATAGCACTGAATAAGTAATCTCTTTTTTGTTTTTTTTGGTTCTTTGTCTTCTTTGTTGGTTTTTGGTTCTTGGAAAATCAGATACGGGCACCTGACGTGGGAATGGAAGGAGGGGATTCGAAGTTATCTTCATCCTCTGATGTTTGCTGTCCTTTATAAGCTCCTTGCATTCTTGAAACTAGACAGCCCATGGTTTATGGTAATGATTGTGAATTACAAAAATTTAGCCCTCTTTTCATGTCATCTAGTATCATTAAATAATGACCAAATGGCATTCAATTGCTATTCTAGAGGCACATTTTGTGGATTATCTTTGTGTTTCTAAATTTATGGAGAATATTTATTTGATGATGATAAATTACTTATATGCAAAATCTAGATGTGAAAACTATAGTTGAGGTTCAAACGTTTATCATGTAATTAACTGCCACTTGACTCTTAAATTTTTTTCTTCATTGTTATTTATGAAAAATGAAAGACTCTTCATTGGTTTATTCAGTAATAAGAGGGTGTGTGGCTTACCGTGAACAGTGTTATAGTTAGTACTTTGTGAGAATATTAGTTTAAACAACTGGTTAGAAACTAAACCTTTGCTGATTAGTTTCTTGCCACTCTTGAATTCCTTTTTTTTCCTAATATATTTAACTTCCCCTTGCTTTAACTCTACCATTGCCGGTCCCAAGCCCGGATGAGAAAGGAGGAGGGTTGTTTTGGGTTATTAGTCAGCATAAAACTTTTGCCACATCTCTATCATGAATCTCGATTCAATGTTATATGCTCATGCTAGTGTATTTCCTATACTGACAGAGGGTATGGCCCTTGATAGAGCATAATGGTAGAATATGATTTGTATACCAACCCCAAATTGTTGGGATAAGACTCAACAATGATGATGATGATGATGATGAACTTCTCTTTGCTTATAAGGCAGCTAGTTGCACCATTGGTGTAGGTGTTTTGGCTGTTCTTTTTAATCGTATTCTCTATTATCCATGTTCAGCAGTTGCTAAACGTGCACTGCATTTGTCTCTTTAATGTTTTGCTTTGCTCCTCAAAAGCAAAGGCCTTGATCTTTCCTGTTCAAGTTACTGCGTCTTGAAGACAAAAGCCTGTGAATGCTGATTGAAGAGTGGTAGGCACCCTTTTGGGTTGAACGGTGGGCTGCTTTAATTTCTCTAGAAAACTACGGCTCATGAAAGAAAGCTAATGGGGTGGAGTCGGTCACAATTTGGACACTTGAGACAAAAAAGATCTCATTGGTAACTGAGGTTAGGAGCTTTGATCCACTGGAACAGGAAAGGCATTTGTTGATACCGGAATAGAACCGTGAACACAAGCACGAATACCCCTCCAAGAAACTCTCAAGCAAGAGGAGATTTTTTGGAAACAAAGGTCAAGAATCAAGTGGCTGCCAGAGGGGATCAGAATACTGGCTTCTTTCACAAAATAGTGAACATTAAGAGGTGGATCGATATGATCACAAGCTTCCATTTGGAAGGAAGAACTGTAGAAGGCTACCATGAAGTTTCCAAAGCTGCAATATAGTATTCCAAAAGATTATTTACAGCCATATGATCGAGAAGGCCACAAACAAGTGACATCAATTATCATTAAGTCTCAGAACTAAGTGCATGAGACATGGAGTAACCATTTGAGGTGGACAAAATACAGCGAGCTATCTTCCATTTCGAGTGGGATAGAGCTCCAGGTGCTAACGGATATCCTTTAGCATTTTTCAGATCTTCTTTGATGTTATCATAGATGATTTCATTGGCGAAGTTAAAAGAAATAATTCACAAGGGGATGAATGCGACCTTCATTACATTAATTATGAGAAAAAGAATGGCGAGGAATTCAATGACTCCCTTTTGATCAGCCCAGTAGGCTGTACATGCAAAATTCTGATGTGGTTCGGGCAGCTAGACTTAGGGAAGTGCTTGACCAAATTATGTCACTATACCAGGAGGGTTCACCATGGGCTGAAAATTTTTGCATGGAAACCTAATAGTAAATCATTGCATTGAATGGAGATACTAACGAGGTCTAGTTTGCAAATTAAATCTGTAAAAGGCCTATGATCATGTAGATTGGGGCCTCCTTGGTCTTGTAGTTGATGGGTTTTGATTTTGGAGGAGGTGGATAGATGGATGCATGTCAAGTGCCTCCCTTTTGATCCTCGTCAATTGTGTGTGTTGTGGGTATTTCTTTGCCATCTTGGGCTTGAGATAAGGAGATCCATTCTTGCCATTCCTTTTCTTGATGATGGTAGACGTACTCAGTGGGATCTTTGATAACCCACTCCCATGGACTGTTTTATGCTTAGGGCGTGTTTGTTTGGGGGAAGGTTGTTTTTTGAAGGCAAATCCTTCCTCGTTACTATATCACTTTCGCATTTGACGTGTGGAAGTGATACAATGAAAATGCACTTCTATGTTATAATTTTGGGTCTCATACGAGAAGGTGTTTTTGGGCCATTCACATTATAAGATGGAGAAAATTGCCCTTTGCCCTACCTTGTCTCACAGAAACATTGTTGTAAACTCTGCAGAATTCAAAGAAACTCGGAAGCCCAAACTCCAAGCTCCTTTCATGGCACCCACAGTGACGACAATGAAATTCTCTCTATAAAAATGATAAAACCAAACCTTCCTCACAAAAAATGACAGAAGCCCAATTCATAGCTCTGGAAATTCCTCAAGCCCCACCTCCAATCTCCTCTAAGCTCTCCAAAGATACAATTACAAACCCACTTATCCACTCTGAGAATTCCTCAATGGAAATCAATAATTTTTATGCTATACTTGTTTAAAGACTAGCAAAATTGTAATTTAAATAAAGATTTAAGCTACTATAAAAAAGCATTGTACTAGTTTTCAACTGCTGATGTGTTATTATATCTTTTGTTGATAGAAAAAAAATGTGTTTTTCAAAAATGGAGTTCTTGTGCTTAACACCATAAAGCCAATATTAATTTAACTGTTATGTGGTTTATTTGTAGATGAAGGCTCCAAGACTTTTCCAATCGATATTTTCTTCAATTGGTGATCTTTACTTATACAGATTTTCACGTCGCTTATTTGGTGAAAGGATTGCACAGTGGGCTGTATCCTCTTTATGTAAAGATACGGTGTGACTTATTTGAACAGATTGATTTGCATTGCTTGGTTTTTATTGTTCGCATTCTTTGTTTTACTTAATTCACTTTCAGCTGTTTTGTCAGTTGTCAAACTGGTTTATGTTTTTCTGTATCACGAGGACTTTATCCAACAGCGTCGAGACAGTGTTAACTATAATGGGTCTATTCTACTGGCCATCTTTCAATAGTCATAGCCAGCAAGATGCAATGGCTTCAAGAAAGCTTGCTTTAATTATAGCAGCAGTAGCTTGTGCCATCCGGCCTACAAGTGGTATTCTATGGTTATATCTTGGTCTTGTGCATCTGTTTGAGACCCATGACAAAGTGAAATTCCTGTTTCTTGAAGTCTTTCCAATAGGGTAATTAATTAACCAAGCCAAAGTATCTTCCTCTTCATTCATATCACTTGTGTAATATGCCCACACATGTAAGGTTGTTTCTATCTATTTATAACCCTGTCATAGAATACAATGAGATGTCGTTCTATGGTGGTTTTGGGATCACATTCTGTCTGCTGAAGCCCTTTAAATGGAAATTGTACAAGCCTGTGCATTTGAAGAAATTTCTTATCATATATGTTGGTTAAACTACTTTTTCAAGTTAAAATTGACACTGCAACTTTGTCAGGAAACATGCTCCTTTGTATTTTACTTGAAAGCTCTGGTTGTTGGCCTGAACTTTATATGGCCTTAGATTTGTCTATATTATTGTAAGAAATACAAGGATTGCCTCCATTTTCTTCATTCTTTCTGATTTTAAGCAATCTGCAATACTCCTTATTGGATGATTGTATTGTGATCTTCATAAATTAAAGGAAGCCATGTCACCAGTACATTTTATATTCCTAGATGATTTTTTTACCTTGGTTTCAATTTTCTTCCATAACCCTGCAAGGTGTATGGATGAAATTTTATCATTGGATTTGGTATCTACAATGGGCATTTGTGTATATATGCCTGGTTTCCTGAGGCAATATGTATTGTTGGGTTGATGTTTTTTTATTGTAGCAGGGGTTTTGTGCTCATGATCACATATCTACTGGACTGGTATATGTATGGGGCGAGGACCTTTGTTCCACTCAATTTTCTAAAGTTTAATTTTCTTTCCTCTGGTGGGGATTATTACGGCACACACAAGTGGCACTGGTACTTCACACAGGGTTTCCTGGCAATGTTGTTCACTTTCTTACCTTTCTCAGCCATTGGAATTTGGAAGTCGAAGGAATGGAAGCTTTCTGGCCTTATTGCATGGGTTTTGGGACTCTATAGTTTCCTTGGTCATAAAGAATTCAGGTATGTGCAACTTTATTTAAATGTACTTTGTGAATGTATGGTTTCAGATATCTTTACAGTTGCTTTAGAGTGAAACATGGAATTTGTTGGTTGTTATTGGATGTGATGACAGGTTTGTGTTGCCAGTGCTACCATTGGCTTTGATCTTCTCTGGATATACATTAGCTGTGATGGAAATTCCTTCCGATGCAAAATTAAAAAGATCTCAAGACAAATCCCAAAAATCCTTCTGCCTTCGGGGTCCTTTGATACAGAAGGTGGTTGTCTTCATCTTGCTTCTAACAAATGTACCAATGGCCTTGTACATGAGCTTGGTTCATCAGGTGATTGCTGTTACTCATTTTCATCAATTGAATTTTACTCATATCTGTTTATTTCTTAGTTATTTACTTGTTTTTCTGTCTAATAATGCTAATGTTTTATCTCAACTATCACCTGTTTGCTGTTTGTTTGTTTGTTATTTCTTTGATTCTGGGTTTGCTTGTGCGCCCACGCTCACATGTGTGTGTGTGTGAGGGAGGGAGATACCTTCCCGCTCCTTGATGTGATAATTGTACTGCTAATGCTGTTTATCTTTGAAGCAAGTATCTCTCTCAAACTATAAGAAATTTATTTTGAAAAAACATATAGATTTCAGTTCAAATTTTCTTGAAACGCAGTGTATATTTTAAAAAGCCTCAGATTGCTTGATTCATGGTAAATGCCTGATAATGGAAGTTTTCACACTTGATTAGATACCCTGACAACTGAAAGGAGAGAGAGAGAGAGAGTACATTAATTTATAGGCTACTTCTGTACGATTTTTCCACCCCAATTTCTTGATGTTAGGTGTATCCTTTTTAGGTCAATTTTTGCACAAGACATCCTGTTGACCCTAGAAAATGTCCCCATGAGAAAAGGGTTGGGAAAAAAGACCCTTAAAATGTGGTTTTATGTGATTAGAGGAATTGTGGCAGGATTAGCTGTCTATTTGGAGAACTAATATGTCTATGGTTAGATGTGCCTTTTTTTTTTCTTTTGAATTTGCGTATCTAGTGTTTTTAGGTTGAGCCCCATATTTGGGGGGAAACAAATTAAAAAAAGGGATTGTGAACTTAGGGGGTGAGCTAGTATTTGCTATTGGAGGGTTATTCCATTCGGGAATCAGGACTGGAAACAAAGCATCAATCATATAAAAAATGCCTGGACATCTTACAATTTTTTATACTGAATGGACTTAGTAAAATCCTTGGAATAACCTGCTTCACTAATCTATCCTTCTATCACGTTCACTGTTCTAATTTGAGAAAGAGTGAGAGTGTGTCCTCATATCTGGAGTAATATGGACTGGTAGTCATCCATAATGGAGTTTAAGTTTTTCAGGCCATAATTTTCAATTTTGATTTTTTTCAGTAGTCATATACCTCAAAAATTTCACCGCTCAACTGGGAGGTGATGCTAATGGAGACGAGATAATTGATCTCTGGTTGATGTCATTTTATAGTAGAGATAATTGTAAATGATACTTCCTATGCGTTTTAATGTATGGTTTGTGGTAGTCAGAGAGGAAGCGAAGATGTGATGGCCTTCTTAGCCAAGGAGGCAGTGGAGGGTAAGGTTGCCAGCACTATTTTCTTGATGCCATGCCATTCTACACCTTATTACTCCACACTCCACCATAATTTGCCCATGCACTTTTTGGACTGTTCCCCTAGGTGAGAATCGCCAAGCTCCTTTTACATCATCCTCTGATTGACTTTGTTATATCCAGCAGTGCATATCCTAACTACTTTTGGATTGTTATTGTAGAGTTAGTTGAGATTTGACTCTTGCATGTATGTCATCATCTTTGACATACAACCATTGGACACCTACATGCAATATACGTCACAGCTTTTCACTATATGAATGTTGTGTTAAGTAACCACTCGTTTATTTTCTGATCCATATGAGAATTCTGAACAAAATTACTTCCTCCTTGCAGATGGTTATTTGGAAGGCATTAAGAAACTATATGAGCATTCTATCAAAAAGGAAGGGAAAAAAAAACAGGAGGAAAAAAGGGGTCATAAATTGTAGCCACTTGGCTGCTCGTATTATGCATTTGGCAAAGTCAAGGATAGAAAGTATCGTTTTCAATAAAAATCTTATATTTAATGAGAAATGTAACAAGCCATATATAGGAAAATCAATTCCTTTCTTCCTAAAAGTGGTGGTAAATTTCTATAATTGCTTTCAGGCATATGAAGATAAGCATTGCTGTCAAACTAATGTTCGAAGTAACTCCTCGTGAAGACGAATGCTTAATTTTGTTAAACCTTGAGTTTTGGATATGTCGGATAGAAAATCTCAGATGTGTGTATGCATGTGTGAGTGCATGCTTGTGTGTGTGTGTGCTTGTGTGTGTGCATGAGTGCCTACTTGATCGTTTGTGTATGAAAATCTAAACCTCAGGATCTGAACCATTTTGAAGGGCTAGGGGCTTCCCACTGAATGCTGTCAATGAATGTTTATTTTTCTTTGCAATGATGAAGGCATCTTTCCTTTCCTTTCACAGGATTTTCCATAGTAAAAACAACGGAAGTCCTAGTGAACATGTAAACAGTATATTTGTCGAATCTTGAGTCTGATAAATTAACTAGAAACTTAGCCATATATGTCATGTCAGGTTTGTGTGTTCGCATAACAAATTCTATAACCCCAGGACCAGAACTATTTCGTAAGGCTTTCCCATTGGAAGTTGTGAACTAATCTATATATTCTTCTTTGCAGCAATGAGAAAGGGTATGTTGATGAGTCAGAGCAATTTGCATCGGACCCAGCTGGCTTCGCATCAAACCTGCTTCGAAATTTATCTTCTCCAAGTCATGTGGTGCTCTTCGATTCTCATGAGATGCATTTGGCTCCAATTCTATCGTTACATTCCTACAGGCTGGTACTAATTCCTCGTTTTTTCTTAAGTTTTGGTTCCTTTTTAAGAATTTCATGGCTGTTATGAAAGTCACCGTTCCTTTACATACTGGTGTTGCAATCATCAATTAACAGATCAAGAGGCTCTTTCATGCACATTTTAAAGTTGACCGAGAGCTCCAAGCATCTGTCCTGATTTATGCAAGGGAAGTCCAGTGATTGAGGGCAGCCCAGATGGATAATTTCAAGTTTAGGGCCAGTTCAAATGGGCCATTTGACAAATTCCCATGTCTCCTCCTGCTCACTTGAGATAGGGAAAAAAAAGGATTTCTTCATTAAGTGGGGCAGAGATGGTGGCCCTTTTCGAGTAAGCAGAGCAGAGAATCAGGACTTCTGATTGCTGGTGTGAACCAAAATTTCCCTTTTCACTGTACCACATAAGTGGGTAAGAGGGAATGAAAAATTTCAAGTGGCCCGTCCAAATAGCCTGAAGTAGTGCTCAAGTTTAAATATACCTCAGCAGCTACCGTTATCTATTGGATAACATATTTTCCATCGAAATATTTAATGATATTTGTACTCCTGTTACGAACCCTCTGATTAATGTATTGCCCCAAATCATTTGGGAACGGTTTGATATTCTTGGGACCTCCTTGGTTTGTTCATATGAGGTTTTGAGACATTTTAATGATTCTAGCATTTTTGTTCTCTATGATTTATTACTCAGAAATTTTAAATATCATTCCCAGGAAAATGATTGGCTTAGTCTCACACATTGTTAGCTAAACTGATTACTCTTTTGCTTTTCTGAATGTTTTTTCTCCTAGGTTTTGCATTAGAAAAAATTACTGTTATACCACATGAGGTGAAAATGGAATGTTGGAGGATATCCTTATGTAATTGCTGATGTCAAATTTTTTTGTAAAATAGGTGAGAAAGGAGGAGAGGGAAATCCTTCGATAGTTTTTTAGGGAAATATGATGCGCCTTAAAGAAAAAAATTGAGAGGCCAAAGCGAAATAAATAAAAAAATTTGGGGGGGCATACAATATTTTCCCTATTTGAAAAGAAAAGAATAAATTTTCTGGAGGTTAATTTTGTATGGCTACTTAATTAAGTGCCAAGAGATTTTTAGATGATCTCAAATTCTCTAAATCTAAAAACTACTCTATTGTTTAAGAACTTGATATGATGTTGACAAATTTAGATAGGACTGCAAAATTGGATCATTGAATGGAAGTTAATGTACTTTGGCTGAAATTTAAACCAGTATGCTACATAACACTCAATAAACCAAATAACTTGCCAAATTGTTATTATTATTACTATTATTAATATAACTATTATTATTTTAAATTTTCTCTTAGCCAAACCTATTGTCATGCACATACTTATCAAGCCCTTTTTTTTTTTCTTTTTCTTTTGTTTCTCTTTCCTTTCATTTGAACTATCAAAACTATCGCATTACTTCTCTTAGTACAGTGTTGTAGTTTTTTCTCAGCGGTTATGTCCTTTATTTGTAAGGCTTCTCTCTCTCTCTATATATATATATATGGGAAACGTTTATATAGAGCCGAGGCTCTAAAAGCCT
>NW_006499848.1:1467712-1489831 GCF_000471905.2 Amborella trichopoda
ATATACCAGGATAGAAGTTTCCTCCTAGTAAGGGAATATACAATGAGACCATTTACCTTTTGAACAAGGTGGTTACAATTAATGTTGACCATTAGATGTGAAATTGGGTTGCTGTATTTATTTCATTGACCAAGCTCCAAGTTCAAAAGAAATTTTCTCGAACTTTGTGACACACCCAAGCTATCAGATTTCACATGGATGGTTGTAAGTAATTGTGACCTCGCTGTACCAAAAGTAAAGGGTGGGATTTGTATAGAGTTTAGGCTCTAAACAATCAAATTAGAGGCCACCTTCAAGTAGTGTCGAGAAATGTAGTTTCAATATTGAAAATCTTTGCGATAACCTTAAAATATATTTTAATCCTTATTTATAAAGTTTAAAGCTCCAAAAATAGTATAGATGACAGATCTATGAAAACTTGAAAATATTAAAAATCGACGGTCCAAAAGTGAGTTTCAAAATACACTACTTCCAAAACTTGAAATCCATTTTTTTCTCATGTCCATGCATCTTGATGTCAAGATGATCAATTTGAGTATATTTGGGCATCAAAACAACATCTTCTAGTGAAATTTTTGAGGTAGGCTCTAATTTGATTGTTTACAGCATCAACTCTATATAAACTGTTCCCAAAGGTAAATAGTCTCATTGTATACAATCCCAGTAAGTAATAATAATTATTTTTCATATCTAGGATATTCCTTGGGATTCAATTTCATTTACTTGTCAAATACAGTGTTTTCACTTACCAAAAAAAAAAAAGGTCAATGTTTTCTTTTTTTTAGAAGGTCGAAATTTGTCTAGGCGTTATGAAAATAAAATAAAATCACACCTCAAATCCTTGAATGAAAAGCACTTTCGGTAATGAAAATCTCCATTATGGATCTAAATCAATTTCCAACACCGGCAATACGATTTGAAACTTAAAAAATAGTATAGATCTTGTAGATATATAAACACATTTTTTTAGGGTGACATAGATGTTCTAGATAATTTGTTACAATATACATTATTTTTAGAGCTTAAAATCGTAATTTTTTTTCACAACCATAATATTCATGATGAGATGATCAATGCAATGGGCTTTCAAGGCTGGAACTATAATTTTCGATGAGTTATGAGGTGAGGCTTTACTTATTAGAAATAAATGCTCAAAAAGTACCTTAGCAAGACAACAGTGTTTTGCACTTTTTTTTTCTTCTTGCCAAATATGGAGAAAAGAGAAATTTCGGGAAAATAAATTTAAAGCTCACATACGCCCTTAGCATTTCAAACACTGGTTTAAAGAACAGACCAGTGTGTCTAACTGATTTGAATGAGTTCAATATAGTAGAAAGTGGTATGTAAAAGCATATACTGAAAAAAGAAAATAGTTTGTCACTGTGCTGCAAATTGCACACAGTCTAAAATCCTAACTCCACCATTTATGTGGTGTTGGGGTCTTTAGGGTGATCCCCAAGTGAACCAAGAGGTAACTTTCATTGCAAATATAGTCTAAAACCCTAACTCCACCATTTATGTGGTGTTGGGGTCTCTAGGGTGATCCCCAAGTGAACCAAGAGGTAACTTTCATTGCAAATATAGTCTAAAATCCTAACTCCACCATTTATGTGGTGTTGGGGACTTTAGGGTGATCCCCAAGTGAACCAAGAGGCGACTTTAGGTAGATATCTAGCTGATTTAGTACAATAATTGTAAGGAAAAGCATATAAAGGGACTATCTATTTTTTTGTACAAGGAGGTTAGAATCACTCATGTCTGTCAGATTCAAATTTGATAGTTGTCAGAGTTTCATTGACTAAATTTGAAGTTCAATTTTTTTTTTTGAATTTTATGACGCATGTAGTGTTGCTAAAGTCAAACTGCCTATTTTTTTGTACAAGGAGGTTAGAATCACTCATGTCTGTCAGATTCAAATTTGATAGTTGTCAGAGTTTCATTGACTAAATTTGAAGTTCAATTTTTTTTTTTGAATTTTATGACGCATGTAGTGTTGCTAAAGTCAAACTGCTAACCACTTGAGCCTAAGCTCGATTGACAGGCTAAAAGGAAAAAGATTGGTAGTGGAACCTAGTAGAGAGATGGAGAGAAAACACGGATTAGGCTGTGCTAGAATTAAGGTAGTAATTTGTGGGTCAAAGGGTAAAAAAAGTAAATGAAATAAGTTAATAAACACCTTGAGAACAAGAGATATTCTTGTTTTGATGGACTTAATAAATATTTTTTCAAAACAATATTTGCCTCTATTGATAAACGTTAAGCATCTTTAAGTAAATTTGTACTCCGGTAACAACACAATAAAAGATCAAGTACTTATTTTGCATATTCAAATACGAGAATATGAAAAAGCGAACAAAAGAGACATAAATATGAAAAAAAAAATGTGCATGAAATTGAGAGATTCAATCCACAATATAAAAGAAAAATATACAATGAGACCATTCACCTTTGGTATAAGTTGGCTATAATTATTGACCATTACGTGTAAAATTGGGCAGTTGCATTTGACAAAGCTCAAAGATCAAAATAAATTTTTTTGAATTTTGTAACGCACCGAAGCTGTCAAATTATACATCATGTGATTATAAATAATTGTGACCTCCTTATAGCAAAAGTAAATGGCAACATTGTCTATAATCTCATATATAAAATGCCTTTCAAGTTCACCTAATGTCATCATTCAATGTATCCGAAAAGTGAACAGTTGCAACTCTCTCTTGATAAATAGTCTTAAAAAGACTTAATCAGTTAAAAACTCATATGCAACTGGATACCCAACAGTTACAGTTGTTCACATTAACTATTAAACTCTGATGGCTCACTTCTGTCACACAAGCTGCACCAAGCAAGTGTTTGGTAGTAGTCACAAAACAACCTTCACCAAGCTCTGTGTTCGACTTACAATCATCAATCATTGTGCATCAGTACAGTCGGCTTCGGTCTGCCCAACTTGCACTCCGGTGAACTACTTCGGTCATGCAACTGCAATACTGAGTCTTAGACAATGTTTGAACGGCCCTAGCGCACCACTTCTTAATTAGTGTGGCTAACTGCATATTTGAATTGCACCGTTGCGACTCGCATTACTGAGTCTTTCAACAATGTTTGAACAGCCCTAGCGCACCACGTCCTTATTGGTGTGACTGACCGCAAACTTGACCAGCACCTATGGTGCGTCAAGGGTGCTTATAAGAGTATGTAAAGTGCAAAACGCACCTCAAGTACTTTTTACACCTGTGCACTTGCCCATGCACTCAGTATGCTCTGAATAGACCTTCTCTCCCTTGATTCCATGAACACAAATGAAGAGAATATGCTACTACGATTAGATCCTCATCAATATGGGGCTAAAACCCACTACTTGTCCCAGAATAACCTTTCATAGCGGCTATGTTTTTGAAATATATTATTTGAAACAACATTTTACATTCCAAAAATACAATAATTTGTTTGCACATGAAGCCTAAGTTGCTCTACATTATATTTCTCATATATAATTGGGAGAAATATGATGGCTATGGAGCATGAGTGGACACTGGAGAGCCAGTTGCCATGGTAACTGCCCCTTACCATGGTGTTAATTGAAATTAAGGTTGAACACAAATAGAAGCACGCCAGATAAAGATAAAAAGAAAAATCCCTATATAAGATTGGAATTTTAGAAAAGGACTCATTTTTTGTATTTTACGTTGAGGTTTCACTTTTTCATTTTTCCCAAACTACAAGGAGTTTAGATACCCAATATCCGAATTGAAAGTGGTTTTTTCTCGAGTAGGAGATGGGTTTAGACATTAGAGTTTCAATCCAATTTTTTGTAAGTGGACTAGTTTGGATATCCAATGTCTAAGCTTAGCTCCTTTATTAAAATGCCGATAAGAAATAAACTATTTAGCATTCTACCCATTTGCAATATTCTAACACAAGATCATGTGTTCTTCTATGGGTATTTTGAAATTGAATCAAAAGATATAGGCAGGGTGTTAAATTGTTCATTTCTCATAAATAATTTGATGAACTTTTCAAAAAAATATAAGTGAACAGGTTTAAGTATTGGGTGTATGAACCTACCCCATTTACAAAAAAAAGAAAGAAGAGATGTACTCGGATACTAAACGTGCCAACCCATATTTTTACAAAAGAGAGATCTCCAGCGGGAGCACATTGCACACTTCATCCCTCTAACTAGATCTTTTATTCTACGAGTAAGAGTAGATTATGCTCCCATATGAAAACACTATAGTTGGACTCTCAAAAAATGATGATGTTGACTGTCTGAACCCATTTGGTTTTTAGAAGAGAGCCGGCACCCATAGGAGCACATTGTTCACTTATTCCCTCAAATAAGTGTCCAATGGGCTCTCGAATATCCTTTTTGTTATTTACATAAAAAGGGAAAAGTTTATATAAGGTTGCAACCTTAAAATGTAGAATCACATATGCACCTCAAAAATCTATTAGAAATGTTGTTTTAATGTTGAATAAACCCTCTAATCGATCATCTACTAATCGATCATTATGCACCTCAAAAATCTATTAGAAATGTTGTTTTAATGTTGAATAAACCCTCTAATTGATCATCTTGACATTGAGATGTATGAATATGGTTTTCAGGTTCCAAAAATAGTGCATCTTGCAACACATTATCTAGACTGTCCATTTTCAATATTTTCATATATTTATAGATCTACTTGATTTTAACTATTTTTAAAATTTAAAATTTTCTAATTAGGTATGAAAATAGATTTTAAGATAATAGTAAGAATTTTCTATAATAAAATTACATGTTATGATAAAATTTTAAAGTGCGCCCTAAGTAATTAGATTGTTTAAGGTTGCATCCTAATAGAAACCGCACCCTTACAAAAATGATGTATTGGGACACCAAATGTGCCAACCCATATTTTACAAAAGAGGGATATTAGTGAGCTCCCGTGAAAGATTGTACACTTAATTCCTCCAAATAGGGATTTCATACTAGAGAGTAAGAGTAAGAGTAAAATATGCTCCCATATGAATACAATACGGTCTTGCTCTCCGAACCCATTTGGTTTCTAGGAAAGAGACTGCTCTTGTGGGAGCACATTGCTCGCTTACTCCCTCAAATAAAAGGCCGATTCAAAAGGACTGAAGTGTCTAATGTGCTCTCTTGGGAACTCATTGTAGTTCTTATTTAATGAGAATATGTACTCTGATATTAGGTGTCCAGACATCCGTCCGTTTCTGCCCTACAAACCCCATCCACTTATATTTTTTTAAGTGGATGGGGTTCGGATACTAGATCTCCCACCCAGCTCACTCACAAAGGGTTGGGTTTAAACTTCCACGGTCTAAACCCGTTTTCCATTTAAAAAAAAAAATGGTTTTGGATATTAAACATAACATAGAGAAAAAACTTACAAAAACTTCAACGTAAAATATAATTTAGCTTATTTTTTTTTCTAAATTTCCTTATGGTATAACGTTTTTTTTAGGAGAGAGAGTATAAGATTTTTTTTTTTTTGTAAAATATTTACTTTTGGTAAAAGGGTTAAAATTACTCACGATTGGATATGAAATCTGACAAATTAAACTATCACAATCTTTGAAAACTTTTATTTTAGACTTAGTGAGCAAATACCCAACCACTTGATTTCACATCTACCCGTTAATTTTGATATACCAAAAACTAATGCCCAAGAGTGAGGTAACTAATAGCACTAATATGCCACTGGTAAACAACATTTCCTGAAAAAACACCCAAGAGGCAGGTAATTAGGATCATCAGGGATTTAGGTTTAAGAAGAAGAAGAAGAAGAAGAAGAAGAAGAAGAAGAAAGAATTAGGGTTTAGGAAGATAGGGATGGAAGTGGACGTTTAAGGAGATAAGAGAGAAAAGCAAATGGAGTTGGAAATGGATATAAGTTGGGATGAATGTGTGTTGTCCTGCCACACATCATATCAAGACAAAACCATGATTATCCACCACCCAACCTCTCACATGCTCTCCTCTGTCTTCTTCTCTCTCTCCACCCCACCTCCCTTCAATAATGCCTTTTGCCCCTTAGGATCCCCCCTCTCTCTTTCCTTCAATGTATTGTATTGTATTGTATTGTATTGTATCGTATTGCCTTTTTCAACGCCGGTCCGGGCTGGTTCGGACCAATCTCTTATATTTGGCATTTTTTTAGGCCGGTCAGGTCAGGTCGAAAATAAGTGAAAAAAATAAAATAATAATAATAATAATAATAAGATGGGCCTGGCCCTAACCCAGTTCTCGGGACACATTTTATAGCCTAGACCCTATATTTGTTAGGGCTAAGACAAGCTGCCGGCCTGGCCCGGCCCGCCGGCCCATTGCCAGGCCTACCCTTTTTCTCTCTTGAACTCTCTCTATATTCTCTCTCTTGCACCTCCTATGAACACTACTGGTCAATAGAAACTCCTGTTTTGACCCAACATCTCAATTCATTAGATTTTGGTTGTCCTCCTCATTTTCAGCCTCCAATAGATGCTGTTGCCCTTAGGATCCCCTCTCTCTCTCTCTCTTCACTACTTTCTCTCCCTTCCACCTCCCACATCTACCACCTAGAACTCACCATCACAGAAACCACAGTTCAATGGAAACACCCACTCTGACCCAACATCTTTTTTCCCATTCTTAGTCCCATCTCTCTCACCCAACATCTTTTTTTTTCCATTCTTTCTCTCTCTAAAATTTAGTCACCCATCCCTTTCTCCTCTTTCCAACTCTCCCCAATAATTGTTTATTCTCTCTCTCTCTCTCACTGAGCCTACTGGGTTTAGGCTGGCAAGGTTGTCTTCCCCCTTCTCAAAAACCCCCCTCCTTTTTCGATCCCTCTGCTCCATTCAGCTCCCACACCTCCTCCATCTTTTGCTTGGTTCTTTGCACAGTCCCATAAGGTATAAAAATGGGTTCTTTCTCTCTCTACCCCTCTTCCATTCTCTCTCTTGTCTTCCTCCTGCTAACCCATGTTCCTTTCTCTGATCAAAAAACCCAAACCATATATGATGTTCTAAGATCAAATGGCTTGCCCATTGGTCTACTCCCCAAAACTGTGAGCAATTACAGTATAGACAAAGATGGTAACTTTGAGGTCCATTTAGAGCAAGCTTGCTATGCTAAGTTTGAGAACCAGGTTCACTATAAGCAGAACATTACGGGGACTCTGAGTTATGGCCAGATCGGTGCCCTTTCTGGTGTCCTTGCTCAAGAACTGTTCCTTTGGTTCCCTGTAAAATGCATCAGAGTTGATGTACCAAGCTCTGGTTTGATTTACTTTGATGTGGGGGTGATTTATAAGCAGTTTTCTCTCGCTTTATTTGAGACCCCACCTGATTGCACGGCGATGGCCAATGGTGACCAGCCTGATCTTCATGAGGGGGGCTCCATGGCTGATGCTCTTTCAGAGGTACTTGTTTGTCTCTCTTATTTTTTGAAAAATGGTTTTATCTCTCTCTATGATTGGGTTTGGTGCAAATGGATCTGGTGCTAGAGAGTTGTTTGTGTCTTTTCGATGACTTGGGGTCTATGAATATGGAGGCTTTTCGTTGAACTTCTTATTGATTTCTTCTGATATTTTGTTTTTTGATGTAATTTGATTTGAAGGGTTGATGTTGTGGAATTTGGTATAGGTTTCATCAAGAAACATGTTCCCTGTATTCTTTGTTCCCTAATAGACTAGAACCCAAATTAGATCTTTCATTCAGGCATAATTTTTACCCCATTTATTGACTATTTCTATGTATCCTGATCGAACATCCTGTGTAGTTTCTCATGATCAGTTTGCAAAGATTATTCGTTGTCATTACATAAGAGCAACGCATTTAGTGAATCATGTTAGCAATTTGGATGCAACTTTTGCATTGATGTTCATCTACTTGTATAAGCTCAGCAATGGTTGAACATTTCTTGATTTTCATGGTCATGCTATTTTTAATAACACTTTTGAATTTTGGGATCGTGTGTAAAACTTAAATCCGTATCTCCTTCGTAAGTGTTCATAATTTGCATATGACTAAATGGAGGTAGCTCATTTCATCTGACAAATCCTAACTCATTGCAGAGTCAATTGGGGAAGTCTCATTATGAAGCCGATCAAGACATTCTAAAGGCTAGTCAATGAACCATGAAAGGAGTCGATATAATTGAGGATGTCGGTTCTGTTCTTCCCAAGTTGAACAATATCGAGAGAGTCTGGTTTTGCAGGTTCTAAGATTCCATGGTGTGTTTGCAGTAGAATTCAGACTAGTTTTGCTTTCAGTGTCTGTGTAAGAAGAATTTTGAAGGGTGATAGGGAAGATCACCGGTTTTTACAAGCTGAGAGTGAGAAGAGGGTGGAAACTGGAGGATGAGTGGTGCTTTGGTTGAGAAGCATTAGTTTGTGAATGTGATAAGCTAGAAGTTGCAGGTTTTGATCTCTATAGTGCTATATAGGAACCAACATTTGGTTGCCACTTGTTGATCTGCGTTGTGCTATAGTGATACTACATATCAAGGTTGAGTCTATGTAAATGCGGGAAACATTTCAGTCTGTATGTATCTTGGCAATTCTTAGTTTGAGGTAAGAGGAGAAAACCTTCTATGGGTAAAACGATTATAGCTCTCTCAACCTCTGTTGGCCTTAAGGGTTGTGGTTTATTTTTTGTTTTTTTTATCTCTATGCTGAGTGTATTCTTCCGAGATTGTTGTTTGTTATTCAGTAAAAGAAGCACTCTTGGGTAGTGCATGCTGGTAAGAAGTTAGGACTGAAAGGTGAAAGTCGCTTAGATGCTCATATTAACTGTTCCACCCTCTTTTACTTTTGCATAGGAATGAGGCTGTTTCATTGTCGTTCTTGATTAATGTAATTGGTCAGAATTCCATTGCGTTTTGCTTAAGAAACATTTAATAACATTATTTTTGGATCATATCCTTCTCAAAATTTTTTTTGGGACAATCGATTTCAGAGGCTTCATAAAGACAGTTTTAAATAGTGACTCCAAAAGTGCTGTTCTTGATCAAGTGATACCCGGACAACCAGTTTGGTTTTCCTAAATGTGTTTCACGTGTCTGCATGAAACCTCGAACACTTCAACTTCTTGTATCGAGTCCTAGATATGCTGTGTCCAAATTGGTAGCTTCTTGTCAAGTGTCATCACTCTATGTGGACAGTAGACAGGTAATACCCATATCCTCATCCATGTAAATCTGGCCGGCCTTGAGGATTCTAGATGCAAAATATGGCCACAAGTAACTGAAGTTTACTAAAATTCATCTTGGGTGGAACACTGGATTATCAAGCTTTGGTACTCATGAGATTTAGATTACCATGTATATGGACAAGCATCTATTGTTTTGAAATCATTCTCTTGTTCAGTTAAAGCTGGACATTGGCTCACAGAATCACATTGTATGGACTCTAGAAAGAACTGAACCTCTATTGGCTTCTTAGAGAAATGAATGTAGTGCTTAGATGATGGTTTCGAGATGGAAAGATTGGTTGTTTTTGGAATGCTCCATGAGACTCTTTTTTTTTTTAAAATGGCAACTGTTCTATTCTATTAAGAGAGAGAGAACCCCATGACACTTCTTAGGAAACTATTGTAGTGGTATCTGATGAAAGGAGAGCGATATCATGGGCATTGGATTAGCTTACCAATAGCTCAAATATATAATGAAATGATCAAATGGCATTGAATTGTTTTCTTGGAAGTAAAGAATTCGTGTTGTTTAAATGCCAGTCAGAATTGATTTATATGTTTTTAGGCATCTCATGTATGATGCAAATCTGTCAGGCTGTCCATGTATGCATATGTGTGCATACGCATGCTTGCAGGGACCATTATTTCCACCCATCTTTTCAAACTCAAGTTCATAAAAAAATTTTAATCTTACATAAGGTTGTAACTTTCTAAAGTTTTTGTGAAACATTATCTGTATGCTTATATTCTGTCATTCAGCTTCCCATGCAACTAAAATTGCTCTATGAAACTAAAATTGCTCTATGAAGCTAACTTTTTTTATCTTACATAAGGTTGTAACTTTCTAAAGTTTTTGTGACACATTATCTGTATTCTTATATTCTGCCATTCAGCTTCCTATGCAACTAAAATTGCTCTATGAAGCTAATTTTTGTTACCTGCCTGCTTTTCCTTGTTGTTGTTGTTGCTCTCTATGATAGCCTATTTAACATGAAATATGCATCACACTTAGTTGGAATTCTAATCCAACTAATTTGTTAAAAAGGTTGACCATACTCATTATTTCTACTTAAAAAAAAAAACAAAAGAACTTAACCAACTCATTATCTGTTTAAAAATTTGTGCCAGTCTGAGATTCATAGCATGGCCTAGAGTTGTTTGTTGTCATATGTGTATATGTGTTTATGAAACTCAAAACTGATGCACATTCTACATAGTGGTGGCTTATACAGTCATCAATCAGATTGAGGTAGGGTTAAGTTTGTCTCAGAGTAGGGTTAAGTTAATCCTCACTTGAGAAAAAAGACAAACCTCACTCTGGGATGAAGTAGCGTTAAGTTTGTCTCAGAGTGAGGTTCAGCTGAGTTATGAGTTAAAATGTTCTTTTCCTTTCTTTTTTTCCCCTTTGTAATCAGAGACTAGGCATGCAGTGTTGAATTGGTTGCGCAGACATAACACTGAATCATGTCTCCATAATAATACTTTACCACAATGAATTCTCTTTCTACATCTGTAGTTTGTGCCTCAGGAAGATTGGTACCTATCCCTTCTCCTTAGCAATGACTTGTTTGGAAATTAGACCACCTTATGTATCTATTGTGCCATATGTTTCTGTGTTCTTCTGTGTTTGCAGACTATGCTTGCTAGTCAGATCAGTAGTCGCACCTTATTCTCCAACTTGTAACAATTGCTATTTCTTATGTTAAATTTTGGACATTTAACATAATGCCCTTGTGAGCAATGATACTTTCTCTCTCACACCTTTCAAGAATTACTTGTTCATGGGCTTCATTCTTAGAGTGATGGTCTGTGGAATGGATATAATTGAGTCCTATCCTTAGGACTCAATGAGGATTGTCTTACCTAATGTCTTTTTATGACATCCTATCAATGCTTAACATACTATTTGTAGGGGTGGTAACGGGTCATGTCAGGTCTGGCAGGGCCCGGACCCGAAAAATGATATGGGACCTGTACCGAAAATATAGTGTGGGACCTGGACCCGATCAGACCCTATCCAAAAATAAAAAATTTCTATGTATTTAACAATATTTGAATGTATTTCATATATTGGGACCAAAAAAATATTACTGGACCTGGACCCGAACACTGTTCAGGTCCAAGATTTGGACCTGGACCCGACCTGCCGGGTCCAATTTTTGGAGCCATACCTGGACCCAGATCGGGTCTACCCCTCGGTTACCGGGTCAGGTCCAGGTCCATTGCCACTTCTAACTATTTGGGGTCAATTACCAAAAAGAGTTGCTATTGTGGGCTTTTGCCTCTATGACAACCCTTGTATTTTTACACTAGTGATGGAGGCTGCAGGCTAAAGCCCTTGGAAAGATTATTTACATCATCTATGAAGGACCTGGATCTTGTGTCTAGCTATGGTAAATCTGTAGTCCTTTGTATTTTGGACAAGTCGCTGACGGTGGTCGCTCTTCTCTCGTGGACTCCAAGTGTTCCATATTTTCTTTTTTCGATGAAGTAAGCCCAAATGTTCTACTTTGATTTAGCATGTCCACGTAATTTCTTACTTCGTATTTGCAAGTATGTATAGTTGCTGAAATTTCTTTAGAAATAATGTAATGTCTGTTTAGGTATGCTTTGTATGTGCAAGTGCATATAGTTGCTGAAAGTTCTTTAGAAATATTATAATGTCTGTTTAGGTAGGAGGAAAACTGAAATTATGGATTTTCAGATCCCAAATAGTGGGGAAAAGACTCTAATGATGATGATGATTTTGAAAAAGGACACAGTTTCTATGCGGCCAGCCTGCATATTGTAGAAATACGGGCTTGGCAATAAATATATTTTTTAAATATAATTCGATCCTAATTTTTAGAGAATATATAATCTTTAAACTGGAGATCATGAATATGCAATTTTTTTTTGAAAACTAGAAATAATAATTATATTAAGAAAATATTTGGACCGTTAGTCACACGTGTTTTTAGATGGACCACCTATTTGCATCCATCTTTAAGATGGATGCTTTATACCTTTGGACTACATATTGTAGAAATGTGGTCCAGCCCGCATGAAACAATTTTCCTTTTGAAAATAAACAATTCTTCACTTGGGTTTCCGTTTTCTCTGATGTCATGATGATGATGATTTTGAAAATAATTATTGAAAATCAAGGTCGAGATGATTGGTTTGAGGGTTTTTTGAACTGCAATTGTTTGGTAAGATTTGACATACATCTTTACTCTTTTTTTTAATCAATTTTTTGTTTTAAAAGCCTTGGCCCTATTTTGATTGTTTCCATAAAAATAAAAAATGAAGTATATATACTCGGGTGCTTTGATATGAAGTGATTATTTCATCTCTTAAATTTAAATAAAAAGGAAAGAAATGCCACCAATCAAATGTCTGCGTTTTTATGCATTAATGAGACACCCATGTGGGAAAGGCCTTGGGGTCATGGTGGTACACCCCCACACCTTAGTTACCACATTATGGTTTCTATTCCCACCAACACCACCCCATTAACACTTTAAAAAAACTAATTCTTTAACATGTGGTTTCAAAAGAGGAACATGATTCATGTAGCCAACCACAAATAATTGTAATAAGGTTTGGACGATGATGGTGATTCTATTTTTTTTTAACATGTGGTTTCCTGTTATCCATTGTCATGGTGCTTGTAATGTACTTTATGTTAGGTGTATATTGTCTATAGTGCATTGTTTGAAAACCGCCTGATCTAACCGGTAACCACTCGATTAGATCGGAACCTGCCTTTTGCCGATTCCGGTTTCGGGTGGTTTTGGTGAACGGCCGGTATTTTAAAAATAAAAATTCAAAAAAATGTCTATAAAATCCCAAAAATAAGGAATTTGATTTGTAATACATTTTTTTTTTAATATTTTTTACATTAAAGTAAATATTAAAAATTATTTTGGTCATTCATACTTACTTTTAAAATCCATTTTTTCATTAATTTTTAACTTCATTTGAATGTGTTTTGTTTTAATCATTCTTTATATGCTTTTTATATTTTAGTAGATTTTTTTTTGCATCTTTTTTATTTTTTTCAACAATTTTTTAGCCGTCCGGGACTTGCCCGGTTAGAACAGTTGAATCGATCGGTTAGGCCGGTCAAACTACTTTTGGCCCCATGTCCGGTTAACCTTCCAATTCGATTTTGCGAACACTGCTATAGTGTTAATTATAGAAGGTGTATATTATAAGGGTTTGTCTACAAAGAGATCATTTATCTTTGTACATGGAGGTTACAATCATTTCTACTCATTAGATGTCAAATTGGATGGCTTGTGGTTGAGTTACGAAGTTAGAGAATTTTTTTTTTTGGAGCTTTGTGTGTTTTCAGTGACACGCTTACAACTTTTTTTTGGAACTTTGTGTGTATTCAATAACACTCTTACAACTACCCATTTTGATATTTAAAGGACAAGAATGATTATGACCTCCATGTACAAAAGATAAATGAATATTTTGTAGACAATCTCATGTTATACGCAATATATATGGGAAAGATAGGTGCAGCAAATATAGTAAGTCCAAATATAGTTTAGGTATCTATAATTTATTTCTATTCTCGTTATCTCTTATTTGTCTATATAAGATAAGTTTGTTTATTCATATAGATTAATGGATATTGAGATTCTCTTCAGAAAAACCTGATACACTAACATGGTATTAGAGCTACATATCATCCTTGCCTTATTTTGTTCCTGCGTGATCGAGTCTGTTAACTCACTTTTGCTCGATCCTACCTATTCTTATCTGTGAGTGGTTCTCTAATTGTTCTTTTAGCCATCTTGACTGTTTTACTGTCTCTTGCGAAAATCTGAAGTTCTGTCCATTCCTTGTTGATCAGCAATTGCTCAAGTCTGCTCTGGTTTATGAAGCTTGCTTACGTGCCATTGCTCGAGTCTATATGTTCTGGCCTTCTGCTCCTAAGGCTTGGCCGCAATCTGTGTTTTAGTTTTGATGGACACAAAAAGCATGAAATTTGATGGTTTTTTTAGTGCCTTTGGTGGTTTTCTGGTTGGTTTGTGAACTTTTAGGCAGTTTTCTGGCAATTTTCATGAGCTTTCTCATGAGCTTTCTGGCCCAGTTAGTACTGGATTCGGCCCGAGTGTTACTTATAGTGTCTGAGATCTCAAGAATGAACTATTAGGGCTTTGTTGGCTCTTTCAACGCACCTTATTCTTTCTGCTATCTATACTGGATCTCTTCGTGCTCTTTCTTCTCTCTCGTATTTGTTACAACTCCCTTCTAATAGATAAAGGCCAATAAGTCAGGGTATTGTTTAAGTATATGTAATTTATTTATATTTTTGTTATCTCTTTTGTCTATATAAGACAAGCTTGTATAATGGACATTGTGAGTCTCTTTGCCTAAAGATTCTAATACTTTATGGGTATTAAATGACTAAAAAAGGTAAAAGAAAATAATTTGAAAATATTTTTTATAGGGGATGAAATAAAGGTATTAAATAAATAAATAAAGTAAAAGAAATATAACTTGAAAATAATTTTTGTAGTTTCCGAAAGAGAAAGAGAGAGCGCATAAAAGCCAATCAATATACTTTTTACCTGTGTTAAAAATGTAGGTAATGGTTTAAGTACCATCGGAGACCGGAGACCAACCACAAGCGGAGCTCAAGTTTTCACCGACTCTTTTCCTAACCACTATCATCACAACTGAATTAGCGTCGACTCTTTTCCTAACCACTATCATCACAACCGAATTAGCATGAGGCATAAAAATTCTAATTCGTATCTCTCATCATCATCCAAGCTTTTGGGGATTGGCTCCATTAACTCTAACATCTCTCATCATCATCATCAGTATCATCAGAGCTTTTTTTCCAACTAACAACTCTTATCATCTTGTTTTTTTCGAGCTATCTTTTGCCACCTATTTAGGGTCCGTCATTCTGCTTTATCAAAGGTCATACCTTAACATCCAAATATTTGGAGTCCTACCCTACACAAATCTTTATTCACTATTCTGTTCTATCAAGGATCATACTCTAGCAAATATTTGGGTCATACTCTACACAAATCTTGATCCACTATTCTGTTCTATTAAGGATCATACTCTAGCATAAGCAGTAGACAGTTTTGGCAAAATTTTACTTTAATTTTGTACCTAACTCACCTCCTTCACCCAATTCACATCTCTCTAACCAAAAAAACCCAAAATCTAAATCCGAAAAAAAAATCCAAAATCTCTCTAACCAAAGGAACCCAAAATCTAAATCCAAACAAAAAATCCAGAATCTAAATCGGAGAGTAACAAGCCAAAAAGCCAAAAACCCCAATTAGCATCACCCAAAACTACAAAAACCAGACCACACTTAGCATCACTAGAACAACAAAATCCAAAACGCCAACTGATACATAAACATCAAATGGATTTACAATTTATCAACAGCTATATGAATTTACAATTTATTTACAACTAAATGAAACATAAACACATCAATATCAATCACATCGATAAATACAAGATACTAAGAACCGATGGAAACTCGACCGAGTCCGATTCTCCACGCAAGATATAGTATTCAATAATTCGGTTACTCTACCGAATCCATACGAGATATAGTGTTCAAAAAATCGGTTACTTGGCTGAGTTAAAATACTCGACCGAGTCCGATCGACCATACAAGATATAGTGTTCAAAAAATTGGTTACTCGGCTGAGTTAAAATCGGTTACTTTGAGTCCGATCGACCATACAAGATATAGTGTTAAAAAATCGGTTAATCGACAGAGTCCATACAAGATATATGGTTAAAAAAATTGGTTACTCGACCGAATCTAAATAACTCAGTCGAGTTCACGTCATGTCATGGTTAAAAAAAAACAAAAAACAAAAGTAAGATTTATATAAAATAAGATACTTCTTGTAACTACCCAATGAACTTACTGGTTAAGTTCGGAAAGCAATCATCCTACTGATTCCTGCGTAACTCAATGGAAACCAATCAGCGTACTGGTTAAGTGGTATAGGAACTCAAGAGAGTTTCCTGCCATGGTAACTCAACAAAATTTTATAACAGAGTTTTCTGCCATAGTAACTCAACTGAAAATGCCTCATTCCATATTAACTCAACAGAGGTTCCTGCCCTACAGCGATTTAAGTGGAACGGTATTTTCATATAACTCAAATAAGCGATTACTTAATCGGCATTTTCATGCGATTAAGTGCAACATCATTTTCATATAACTCAAATAAGCGATTATTTAATCGGCATTTATTTTCATATGACTCAAATAAGCTATTGCGATTGGGCTCATAATGCTCCTAATTTTATCTCATGCCATGATCAACCCCAAAGTACGTCGACCACATCGTTAACGTTTTTAGTGTTTGGTTGTTTACATACTGTACTTGTCCACTATATTTGTTTACATACTTCTAAGAGTATGTAGTACTTTTTACATAAACCCCATAAATCCTTAGCTGATCAACCCCAAAAATCCAAGAAGCCATATCAATTATCCCTTCGCTTTTATAAGGAAGCCATATCAATTATCAGAACAATACTTAGCTGACTAACCCCAAAAATTCAAGAATCCATATCCCAAAAATCCAAGAATCCATATCAATTATCCCTTCGCTTTTACAAGGAAGCCATATCAATTATCAGAACAATACTTAGCCGACTGACCCCAAAAATCCAAGAATCCATATCAATTATCCCTTAGCTTTTATAAGGAAGCCATATCATTTATCAGACCACCCAAAAGTCCCAGAATCCCTTCGCTTTTATAAGGAAGCCATTTCAATTATCTGACCACCCAAAAATCCAAGAATCCATATCAATTATCCCTTCGCTTTTAAAGAAGCCATATCAATTATCAGACCAATACGTAATTCATAGAGCTCATCCTCTTACATACTTCTTTCACACTTTGTTGCTTTAACAAGGAAGCCATATCAAGAAGACTACTCGGTCCTTTTACATTATCAGAACAATCCATAATTCATAGAGCTCATCTTCTTACATACTCAGACCAATGCTCTAATTTATAGAGCTCATTCGTGCCTAATTTATAGACCTTATTCGATGACCAACCCAAAAATCCTTACATGCCTAACCCAAAAAACTCTGGTTATTTCTTCGTTTTGTGAGTAATTGATAGAGCTCATCTATGCTTAATTTATTATTTCTTTTTTTTTTGAGTAATTGATAGAGCTCATCCATGCTTAATTTATAGACCTTACCCAATGACCAACCCAGAAATCGTTATATGCCTAATCGAAAAAACTTGGCGAACCCAAAGTAAGAGTACCGTTTGAAAAGGAAGCCAAACCAAGAGTAGCCCGAGGGTTGAGAAGAACCAAAGAGAGTAACCGACATAGTTTATTGGTTAAGGAAATCAAAGCAAGAGTACTCTTTTTTTTGAGAAAGAAAGGGAAAGCAAGAGTTTTTTTTGAAGGAAGCTAAAGCAAGAGTACCCAATTGAGAAGGAAGATAAAGAGAATAACCAACATAGTTAATTGGTTGTTTACATCTAGCTCATTCCATGACCAACCCCAAAATACTCAAACAATCTTGGTAATTCATTTCATTACCAATCCCAAAAACCTGAATAAGAAAGGTTGAGAATCATTTCATTACTCATCCCAATTATTATTTCTCAAACTAAAAAACCGAAGTCCCTCCCCTACCAAATCAAAATACCCCAATTATTATTTTTCAAATTAAAAAACCCAAAATCCCTCGCCTGCAAAATCAAAATGCCCCAATTCTTATTTTTCAAACTAAAAAACCCAAAAGTCCCTCACCTGCCAAATCAAAATATGGGACATGCTAATGAGCAGCAAAACCTTAGACACACAAAAAGAGTTCATGTTATTTCACTAAATGATTCTTGATATTTTCTTAACCAAACAAATATTGTGTTGCCCCTTTCAACAAATATAATGATGTCATGATGGGTGGTAGTTATCCCAAACATCATTGAGAGTAACACTATTGCTCAAAGTTCGATAATTAAAATCAAACTACCTCAAAAAACCAATAAAATAATTAACTGAACTAATTTTCCAATAAAGTGGTTAAACACCAATGTTTTATTAAAAGTGCTTGAACGCCGTACTTTAGTAATTTGAGCTACTTAAGTTAATTGAGTTAAATAATCTAAATACCTTTATTTTGAGTTTTAAACCTAGACCATGTATTTTTCATTTAAACTATCATTCAAAATTTGGAGCATGGAAAAAATCAGCCATATTTATATCATTTGTCTTAGATGGCTTAAGTAGGGTGAAATTATCAATTGTTTCGAGTTTTCAAAACCTAGAACAAGATTTTAGTCATTTGGATCTGAAATCCGGGGTGAGAATATTTTTCCACAAAAAATTATTTTCTCAAATTTGAGTTCAAAATAGAGATATTGTTTTCTCCCCACGAGCAAAAAAAAATAATTTTCCTCTAAGATTTCCTTAGGGCGCCAAATACCAAAACAAAATTAGTATATTGTTTGCAACTTTCAAACTGCATATTGAAATTGAGTGATTTTTAGACCATTTATAATTGGAAAAGTACATAATGAGATCATATAGTATACGGTGGTCGTAATTAATCTTGACCATTGGATGTAACATTAAGTGGTTGTACTTATTTCATCTTCCAAATTCTAAATTCACAAGAAATTTTTTTGAACTTTATGATACACCTCCGCAAAAGATACGGTCACTCTCTCTAACTTTTCAATGACCTTAGATTCCCTTCCACCCGATACTTCGTAAATTCCTCTCCATCCTCACACTCGAGTTTCTCTCTCAACAATATTAGCCCTAATTCAAGTCCTTGACCATCTCAAAATGCCCATGGCTTTCGTAACCCCAATATAAGTGATTCTACTTTTCAGCCATTGCATTTGCTGCATGCTGATCACACAATAAATTGCATTTGCTGCATGCTGATCACACAATAAACCCAGAGAGAGAAAGTTAAGAGGTGGTTTTTAAAAAAGGAAAGCGTGAATCTTTTGTGGAGAGAAAAATCACAACACCAAAAGAGGGACATGGGAAGAAGAGGGAGATAGAAGTATGTAGAGAGAGACAAACAAGAAAACCCATGAATTAAGGGCAAATTTATTTGAATCTTTTGGTTTTTGCATGATTTTTATAAATTTTAGAGAAAATTTTATCTGTTATATTTTACGTTATTATGGATGTACCAAAAAGTCTATTATTATATGTTTGTCCGTTCTTTACCTTTTAAAACGTAATTTTTTTAAAAAGACAACTTTACTTTTTTTCGGGTGTTCAACATCCGAATTGAACGGTTTTTTTGATGTTCAACATTCGAAAATAGCTCGAAAGTTTAACATTCACATTCTGCAGACACATTTTCGGATGTTTATGTTCAACATCCGAAAATATGCCTGCGAAATTCCATAAGGTTTCTTTCGCATGTACATTTTCGGATGTTATGACTTCGAACGCTAAACTTTCGGCTATTTTTAGGATGTTTGAACATCTGAAAAACCCTTCAATTCAAATGTTGAACACCCGAAAAAGGGTAAAGTCATATTTTAAAAAAAATTGCGTTATGAAAGATAAAAAACTGACAGACATATAATAACGGAAACTATTCGGGACATCCGTAATAATGCAAAATATAACAAATATATGCATAATTTTTCCAAAATTTTATATAGGATAAGTTCAAGAATTCGGAGATCCCTTCATCTATTTCCCTCTGAATTTGCTCAGTTCTTTTGATTCCAAATTTCTTGCTCATGTTGTTCTATCGTCAACCTTCTTAAAAGGACCCCAAAATTTTCGAAGTAGATAGAGAAAATGGGTTCGGTTCTGAGTATGTAGTTAGGGGAAGAGAGTGAAAATGGGGTTAAGAGAATCGGGTTTATGTAGTTACAGGAAGAGAGAGAAAATGCGTTAAGAGAATCGGGTTTATTAAAGAATGTCTTCCTCTGATAAAATCAAACTATCATGTACTCTTCTAGATGGTGGCAAGGTCCGTGAGGTGATTTTCCGGCAACGAGATAAAAGAGAGAAGTTCTGAAGGAAAATGTGAAAATGAATGGGAAGGGTAATGGGCGCCTCTCATTTCCACACCATTCCAAATTAATTGAGGGCGTATGAGGTTGTAACCCAACTTATTTCACTAGGCTGCAGCCTTACAGAAACATTTTTCATCCATTAAATTTCACATGGATGTAAATAATTGTAACCTCTTTGTACCAAAGGTAAATAATTTTATTGTAGTGTATGCAATCTCTTGTAATTTTACTACTAAAACTAATGTAAAAGTGTAGCTTTCTGAGTCTATCACTTCAACAGAGAGAGGAAAATAATTTTACTACTGAAACTAAAGTAGAAGTGTAGCTTTTTGGGTCTATCAATTCAACATAGAGGAAAATAGAGATGCACGTTACTTGCCTCTAATCCCTGTCTCTAATATCAGTATAGGTGTTGATCCAATCACTTTAGTAGGATATAATGATGGTTATAAGAGATTATGCTACAATCCTAACTACATAGGATGCAGTTACAATTCAAGCATAATGCAAGTAGCCGAGCACCTAGGTAGAAATCGTACATATCAAGAAAAAAAATAAAAAAAGCATACAAATTATAGAAATTTGTGGAGTAATTATATAAGAATTATATATATAATGTGGAATTTTTTACAATGATCGGTAAGTTTTTCTTGTTATGTGCCCTGTTCTTGTAATTTTCTCTTCTTTTTATTTTTTCTTAAATGTCAAATTTTCTAAATCTGTCTTTTATATATTTTACAGCTGATTTGGACATTTCATGTTTTTTGGTTTTGTTTCACTTTTTATTTTACTTTGAATAAATTTTTTGTAGTTTTAAAAATATTTGGGGGTTTTCTAGCCTGTACATTACTCGGACTCAACTTACTTAGCTCAGGCCTTGCTAGGGTTGAGTCCAAGACTCGAGCCTAGTTTAAAAAAAAAAAAAAAAAGCATGACTAACTATGCAACTTACCCCCAACATGACTTTGTCTTTCACTTTTCCCCCCAAAGGACACTTTCTATGCAAATTCCCCCAATCAAAAAAAAGAAGCATAAACTACCCTCCCTTACTTTTACCTTACCCATGCTCTCCTCTATCCCACTAAAATAGGGCTATGGTACTGTGTAAGTGCTGGTGGCAGTGGATCAAGCGCTCCGGCATTGTGTAAGTGTAGCTAGCAGTGGATCAAGCGGTCTGCCACTATGTAAGTGTGGTCCGGCAATGGAACACTCTAGAGTCACAAGGCTCTAGCACTGTGCAAGTGCGGTCCGGCAGTGGAACGCTTTGGAATCACAGTGCTCCGGCACTGTGTAAGTGAGGTCCGACAGTGGAACACTCTAGAGTCACAGGGCTCCGGCACTGTGTAAGTGTGGTTCAGCATTACATGTTTTGAAGTCATAGCACTTCAGCAGTTGCAAATGACGGTTCGACAATAAGACTTCTGAGTCACTGGGCTTCGGTACTTGCAAAGGACGGTCCAACAGTACTCAGTTTCGGTCTGACAATGCAGTGGTGTGCTCCGAAAATGTGCTACTAGGGTCCGAAAGTCAACGTCAAATCTAGCCAAATTGATTTTTATGCAAGAGAAGGGCATTTCCGTCTGAAAAAATGAACTTTTTCCCTTGGGGGGTATTTGTATAAAAAGTTTGTTTTGGAAAAAAAGTGAGAAAAATAGTTGAATTGGGGGTAAGTTGTATAAAAAATGTAATCCTCGGATTGTTTTTTTGGTAATTTTCCCCAAAAGCAATGTGCAGTAGAAATTGTAGACCAAAAATATGTTACAGAATGTTGGAGACGTGGTTCCTTTTTCCTTCATTATTTTACGAAGATTAACAGTGTTTTTTATTTATTATTTCTTAAAGCAATGCCCTTCTCATACTTTGAGTTCTCCCCGTCCCAATCATTTGGGACATGTATCATATTGTTTATGTTACCA
>NW_006499848.1:1490164-1560825 GCF_000471905.2 Amborella trichopoda
ATGAGATTTTTATACTATGAAACTATTTACCTTTGATACAATGAGATCGGAAATGCACTTAGTCATCATATTTCAAATTGCATAGCTTGGGGTCTGTCATAAAGTTTAATTTGATTTATTTTTTATTTTATTATTATTATTTAACTTTAAACCTCGTCAATGATAACTCAAGTTGAAATATAACAAATAAGAGTGATTGTGATCTCTTTATATAAAAAATATTGATATCTTTATATAGTTTTCTAATAATTATATAAAGGATGAGGTTTGTACAAAGTTGAGGCCCTAAACAATCAAAATAAGGTGCAGCTCTAAAATAGTGTCCAACGATGATTTTTCCACAGCAAAAATCTTTATGATGGCCTAAAAAATTATTTTCATCCCTAATTATAAAATTTAAAGCTTCAAAAGTCGTGTAGATCGAGCAGATATATAAATATTTAAAAATAATAAAAATTGATGACCCAGTTAATACATTATAAGGTGCACTATTTTCCAAACTTGAAATCCATTTTTTCAACAACTATACATCTCGAGGTCAAGATGATAGAATTTAGGGTTTTTTGACATTGAAACTCTTCTTCTAGTGAGTTTTTTAGATCTGTCCTAATTCGATTTTTCAAGGACTCAATCTTATATAAACTTTTTCCTTATATAAAAGCATCTAGTATATAAACTTTATCGAGTTTATACTATAGAACTAGGGGCTTCAATAATCCATGCGAGAAGTTGGAAAACCCTCATGATGCATGATATGAAAAATAAGATTCCGAGCCTTAAAATAGTCGATCTTGTATTGAACTATTCATTCTCAGGTTTTTCAAATATTTATAAATCTAATCAATCTGCAATAGGTTTAAAATTCATAATTAAAGGTGCGACTGGATCATTTTAGGAGTTTTCGCACTAGAATTGCATCAATTAACATTTTTGGGATGTGTCATACTTTTAATGAAAAAAGTTCATATAAAGTTGCAACTTTAAACCGAAAAATCCATCAAAAACGTTGGTTTAATGTTGAAAAACCCTATAATTGATCATCTCGACATTGAGAAATATGAATATGAAAAAAAAAAAAGATTTTGAGTCCTATAAATAGTACATTTTGCAACATATTGTCTAGACTGTCCATTTTCAAGATTTTCATATATTTATAGATCTACTTGATTCTAATCATTTTTAAAGTTTAAAATTTTATAATTAGAGATGAAAATAGATTTTAAAATAATTCTAAAATTTTGTTACGTCAAAATTGCATGCTATGATAAAATTTGAAAGTACGCCTTATTTGGATTGTTTAAGGTTGCAACCTTATAGAAACCACACACAACATTATATAACCGCACCTTTCATAGTATTCTAAGTTATTTGTATTTTGGATTTTTCTCCCTTTAGATTTTTTTTTCTTTTATTTAGATAATTATTGCTCCAATTATAAGATTTTTGGGATGCATATTATTGGGGAAAGGGCTTTTCCAAACGTATTCGTCATTCAACAATAAACAAAATAATAGTTTAGATTATAATGTAACTCACTAGGAGTTGTTACAATGCTAAAAAACCTTCAATTCGATTATCTCGGCCGGACATGAGAAAAAATAGATTTCAAGTATTGGCAAAAATTCATCATGTAATATATTATCTAGACCGTCCGTTTTCAAGATTTTCAAATGTTCATAGATCTGTTGGATCCACACTATTTTTGAATCTTTAAATTTGACAATCATAAGTGAAAATAAATTTTCAAACCGTCATAAAGATTTCTAATACTGAAACATTTTATTTTGATACTATTTGGGGGTGCACCTTACTTTGATTATTTAGGACCTCGGCCTTATACAAACCACACCCTCTTTCTAGTGGCTTAGATCAGAATGTCCAAACAATGGCTAGTTCGTACTCCACTCCATGTAGCTTTGGTTCTCTGTTGTCTGTGTCTAAAACTAGTTCAACCACATAGGTGAGAGAGGAGGAAGTATTGGAGCTCCTTTATTCCAAGATTCAATTAGAGAAGGAACTTCATCATCATCCGATCTTATTCTAATTATTCGGGGTCAACCACACGAATTATCATCATTATGTTTCGTTATTTTATAGAAAGAACTAGGTCAATAATGTTTTGAAACCTACATTGGGCCTTGAACTTAGCAGTATTATGAGACCAAAAAAAGACCTAAAAGCAAAAAATAAAAATAAAATATTAAAAGTCAGACTAATGAAAAATAAAAATAAATGTCTAAATAAGATGAAAATAGATATAAAACATAAATTTTTTAAAAAATGATTTACAATTGGAGATATTTTAGAAAAATCCAAAAAAAAAAGGAAAAATATGAAAATAGGGCATTCACATAAATCATTGTTAAAAAATCCAAATTAGATGTAAAATACTTATAAATTAATTTAACAATGTAATACAATTTTAATCATTTTTATTTTTATAAAACGCCCTAGGTTTGACTCAAAAACAATATATCCATAAAATGAGTGTAACAGATATGTGGATGTTGAGATGGATAAGTGGTTAACAAATAAGGGATAGAATTTGAAATGAATACATTCAAAAAAACTTAAGTGGGCTGACCATGTGTGGCACAAACCAGTACATCACTTGTTAGGAGGTGCGAGTTGGTTCAAGTGAAAAGCTAAAAAAAAGAAAGGGTAGGCCTAAATAACATGATTGGAAGTAGTAATGAAAGATATCAGGATTTATGGCCTCATTGATGGTATAGTAATTAATAAAGCAGAAAGATTGACCAGGATTCGTGTAGCCGGCCCCAATCATTTGGAAATTTTTTTTGACAATAATGATGTTGACCCTAGATTTCATCCAAATACTCGGCTCGACAAGAGGCTGAGTCCAATTAACTCGGCTTAGTCATTCAAACCCGGTGGAGTTTCTAAACACAGATTTGGATGGATTTTCACGGTGATAAAGTTGATGAATCCCTTTTTCCTCGTGCGATTTGTTTTTTACTACGAGCCAGAGACATGAGAGAAACAATGAAAAGTTGAGAATCAAAGTTTGAAAACAACATAAATTTTCCAAAGAAAAAGTCGCTAGAGAGATAAAAAGATCGAAACTACACCGAACACCTACTGTTGCTTATGTTTTAATGGCGGCTAAGGCTAAGAGACTAAAGATTTAGAGGTGGTTATGGATCTAGTTGTAACTTTTTATGAATCAAGATTGAACGTGGGCACGATACCAGAGGTGCATCGGACCTAGTCCTCTCGTACTAGAGAAATGTTCTCTCAATGCTCTAATGCCTACATTGGATATGGACTGATATGTCTCGCGACATTCTGAACCCAACTCATGTACCATTTTAATGGGAAAACAACCCAACCCTTGTAACATACTACCGCTCCAAATGACATTATGAATCCAGCTCATGTACCGCTTTAATGGGCGAACAACCCAATCCTTGAAACATACTTCCGCCTTAGGTGGCGAATAGCCGACATCAAGGTGCCAAATGTGAACTCTTAGGGAAAGTTTTGCTAAGTTCGATGTTCTCGAGTATAGAGAGAGCGAAGAGTCAAAATGGGAGTAGGCCATAGGTCTAGAGAGCGAAGAAGGAAAGGCCTATATGTGGGTTTTGAGTGAGTACTACTACCAAATAATAGGAGCAAGCACTCTTGTTGAATAGTGAATTTTCACTTAGTTCAGTAAATCAGATCCTATTCACACGAGTACTCGCGTCGTTACACAAGGATGAAAGACTGGTTTGAGTGACGAAGCGTATTTTGACACATGCCTTTACAGTAGAAATATTGTGAAGGAGGGTTAGGGTGAATCCATATACAAGGACTTGGAATAGAGGTATCGATAGCTGCTATATTTAGAAGCTTGCAAACTTGGAATTTGGAGTTGCTAACAAACGCTCGAAACTGTGTAGGGTGTTTGCGGTGTTTTTTATCAAGAAAAACGTGTTTTCGGTGTTCCGAATCGAGAAAAACTATCATAATTGTGTCAATATGCATCACGTTCCTTTTTTTTTGGGCTCATCCCCTTCTTCCGTTTGGTCTTACTCTAGCACATGCAAGGCATCGGTTTGTTGTGTGGACTTCCTATGTATTTCCTATAGAGTAGAACCCAACTCCGTCGAGCCAAAAGGGAGGAGCCACCAAACGCGAATGAGGCAGATTCCATACTTCTTATACTATATGTTATGTACTTCCCCATGTCCAAATTGAATGGAGGGCTAAAATTGTTTCAATCACAATGCCAAACTTGTACATTGTTTTATTTTTAAATATTTTTCACAAAAAATTTATCACCTACTTTTGGGAGATGTATCGTGGTGTTCTTTGCTATATGTTTCGTCTTGTCTAGTTGTCATGAATCTTTCAATTTGTTTTTTTCTTCTCTCTTTTGTGTTGTTCAACGGTGGGAATCAAACTTGAGATTCAGCGTTGCTAATCGCTCAAGCCTAACCTTGATTCCTATAAACCTAGGGGTGGCAATGGCCCCAGATCCAAACCGGGACCCAAGAAGTAGGGCCGAACTAGGTTCGGGTATAGGTTCAAAAATTGGAACTGGTGGGTTGGATTCGGGTCCAATTCTTGGACAATCCAAGTCCCGTAATAGTTTTTGGATCCCAATATATGAAATATATTTAAACATAATTAAGTATATAAATATTTTAATTTTTTATCCAAGTTTAGGTCGAAGCCCCACACTATATTTTTTTGAGTCCGGGTCCCGGAGACGTTGCCACCCCTAAATTGAACCTTCCAAGAGACAAATGTAGAGAAGCGTCATATCGGGGTGTCAAGGAGTGACAATTTGAGGATTTGGAAAGGACATGATACTCGAATGACATTGGGATAACATGCAAATCTCTTCTCTAAAACGTGGACATCTATCCTCACGTTCAACCAAAATAGTTGCACAACTCTTACACCTCCAATAAAATTCAATTAAACAAACAGCATGGCACCGAATCAATTCATTGGTGTCAAAATTATTTAGGCCAAGTTTAGTGCTGCGGCTGCAATTTAGAATAGAATGGACGGCAAATATGAAGGTGACAAATGTTTCCGAAATGAATTTGTCATAAATGAAATTTATTTCACATTTGAAAATGAGCTGTTTGTTTTAAATGGACGGTATTTACATCTAAATTTGGGGTCAGACGGCATGAGAGCACTCTGGCTTAGTTTGGTATGGTATGATGTTGATTTACCTGTAGATGAAGGGTTTTGTCAAATTATAATCCGTGGGGAAGTAGACTGAGACAAGGCATCTTTCTCATTGACCGCAGGCTACATCGGCTGTGGTTCGCTAAAAATTGAGCAAAATCCAAAGAGACATTTCTTGAAAGAAGTTGTAAAACAAGAGGGAGAGATTTTGAAGAGGAGATTTGGAAAAATAGAAGTTATGCTAGGGTATACAAATAGAAGAAAAATGAGAAACGCTAAAGGTAGGCCTACTTGCAAACTGGACCCACATGCCTAGCATTTGGAGTTGGATTAAGTTTGAGTTTGAATTGGCTAGATGAGGTGGGAATTCTAAGGATAGGGTTGACCTAGGGGTCGCCTCTAGGGTTTGATAGAGTGTAGTTCATGGGGGTTTTGGGCGATTTGTTGCCCATTTGAATTATATTTTATTACTAATAGGACCATTTTAGGGTTTGATGCAATTAGGGGTTGAGTACGGGTTGATGATGCAAGAAGTCTTTTAGGGTATGTTAGGCTAATTAAGCAGGTTTCTAGCATATTTTGGAAGGGTTTTTATGGGATTGGGCTTAATTGGAAGGTTGAGGCTTACTAAAAAGGGCATGGATTTCTGGGTTGTTTTCTAGGGTGTATGGATTATTGGGGTGTGGTTTATCATGGTCTAATAGGGTGGAATGGTATCTGGTGTGGATATGGGTAGAAAAATGGTGTTTAGATTTGGACAAAGGCTGGATTTTAGGTTAAGGAAAAGTTCCTACATATGGGTCTTAGGATTCTGGTTTTTTGGAATTCCCTCTAAAGAGAAATAGTTATCCCAAGAAGGAGCATCAGTTTGGACCAAAAAGGCATATTGAATAATTTATCAAAATATTTACTTTATTGAATTAAAAATGCATGAACATTTTTTGTAATGCCTTCATCTATTTTCGATTAAAGTTATGGTTATTTGTAAAATAGTTTAGTGTGAATTTTTGTTTATAAAATGATTGTGGTTAAAAAAAAAAGGCAAAATGTTAAAAAATATTGGGAAGGTGATTTTGTAGTGGGAAAGTGTTCTATTGAATTATCCCCCTTCATGTATAAAGTGAAAAAGCATTCTAACCCGCTTAACGTGCAATCCAAATACCTTGGGGAGTAGTATAGATTTTGTGCTCAGGAATATAAATTATCTCATAAAGTTTTTGGCTCGTGGCCTGTTCGATTTCATATCTGACAACTTCAGGTGCTTAAATGTGTCAAAAAATATATAATCTTATTATATACATTCTCTTTGGTAATGTCAATGAATTTTATTGTCATTTATGGAATTTTTCAGATAATAAGTCCTGCTTCTGTTAGGTTTTGCCACTAATGCATGATCCGGTAGACCTAAGCACTTTAAAAATGTTAGCAACTATAGTTAATTCCTTAGGCTGCGTTTGGGCAGACCAAAATCCGGAAGTTATTTTTCCCTTCAACCCATTTCGGAGTGAAAAATGACCCACCTCGATCAGTTTCCGTGTTTGGGTGATTTACGTTTGAAGCCCCACTCATGAAAGAAACACAGCCAAAATACCAATGTCTAACACAAATCATTTCTCTTTCATTAATGAATAACTTCATGCCTTTAATAGACTTGTTGGGAGGTCCAAACGACAGCTTAATGGTGTTCCTCTTTTCCTGAATTGGAGCCATTTATTTCAATAATGGGTTTTTTTAATTTTTTTGGATAGGTCAGTGAGGAATGTAAGCCCTATCCATTTTAAAAATAGTTAACGGTTTTCAAATATGTAAGTGGGAATGGAAACCTAAATGGGTAATTGAAGCTTAGATGGTGCTACCACCGTAACCTCAACCCCATTCCCACAATAATAATAGGATTTTGCCTATATAAAACCGGCTTTTCATAGAGGAATGAACTTGTTGAAAGCCCGATGCATGAGAAGATAACTGATTTTTAGGAGTACCAAAGAATAAGATGTCCAGGCATTCATGGAAATACAATCACAGTTTAGTCAAATTTAAACCTTAAATGCGTATCATTGCGGAGAAGTTCTCACAACCTTGGCTCTTGGGGACCTCTCTCTTTAGTGCATGTTGTGGAGACATGAGAAAGGCTGTGGGGTTTACCCAGCTACAATGAATAAGAAAAACAATGTATATCACCTAGATAGACTGAGGCTGTTTGTGCTTGTGTGGTTAGCGGTTGATGTTAGAGATGCTATATTTCAAGTTCGATTCCTAATGCTAAGCTAGCCATAACATAATAGAGGTTGTTTCGTCCTCTCCTCCTTTCATGTACCAAGCTTTAAGAAGATTCGACTCGAAATGTCTTTTAAAACAATATTTCACACGTATTCTAAAACAATATTTCGCGCATCAATGAGTCAGTTGTGGTGCTTCAACCTAGAGGTCGCCATCTTGAATGGCGCAATCACTTCGAGTTGCTTAGAATCAAATTATCCACCATAATGAATTGCCCCGTTTATTATAGTAGTTCAAGCGATTTTGAGTATAATGTATCTTGTAACTATTATTCAATTTTTCAAAATTTTTTTGATAATTTCAACCTCGGGACATATATATAGAAAAAGAAAAGGAGATTTCAAGTCATGAAAGTAGTGCATTGTAACGCATTATCTGGATCGTCCATTTTTAAAATTTTTAATTGTCTATAAATATGCTTGATTTGTAGAGCTTTAATTTTATCTATAAATATGCTTGATTTGTAGAGCTTTAATTTTTATAAGTATGGGTGGCAATAGATTTATTGCCTTTACAAAGCAACAAAGCATTGTTTTGAGGGGTGCCTTACTTCAATAGTATAAAGTTCACACCTTATACAAACAGGTTGAAGCTTTATATAAACTTTTTCCTTTTTAAACCGGCAATTCCCACCTGGCTTTCCCAACTAGAGAATCGGTACTCCGATCTGAGCCGTCAACGATCGAGTGAGCTCCCGAGTCAATTTTCTAAAACATGGCCACGAAAGCTTAACACCACCTGAGTATCTCCTTCGGAGCTTAAAGCTCTCTCTCTCTCTCCTCTCTCCGCCTCTCTCTCTCTCTCTACAATAAGTTCAGTATCTCCAGTCTCATTTTTTCCCTCTCCTCTCCTCTCTCTTCTCTTCTCTCTAAAAGCGTAAAACTTCAAGCCTCTCTCTTTCTCTCTCCTCATTAATCCGGCGGGAAACCTATTTTTACATGCAACATACGCTCCCATACACCGGCATAGGGTTCATCCCCTCTTTCCATTCCCGAATCTCTCTCTCTCTTTCTATCTGACACTATAACAGGCCTGTTTCCCTCTTTTCCATACCCCAAACTCTCTCTCTCTCTCTCTCTCTCTCTCTCTCTCTCTCTATTTCCATGGCGATTGCATAAATCCCTCAATTTCTGATTCCCTATTTCCAGACCCATCTCTCTCTCTCTCTCTCTCTCTCTCTTTCTCTCTCTCTCTCTCTTTTCCATGGCATTGCGCAAGCCCCACAAGCTCATGGAAGAGGAAGAGGAGGCGGACAATGATACCCCAATAAGGTATCTCCCTCTTGATCATCTCTACTCCTCCACATCTCGGTGCATAAACCCTAGTGGCTCTACCATGTCCAAGAAAATTAAAGCCCGGAAACTCCCTGATCCCTCTTCCCCTCTCATTGTCTATCATCGTCGAGACAAAAAGCAGCGGCTTTATCTCTCTAACTCACCCTCCAATGATTCCATGACTGATGATTCGGAATTAGGTTTTCGATCCGAAAACTCTAAGATATGCAGAGAATTGGGGCCTTCTGGTAGAGCTAGGAAGAAGAAAAGCACGGTGAATCAAGAGCTTGCGAGCTTGGGCATTGATTCTAGTGTTATGTTGGATTTTGAGGGGTCGAGGCTTAGAGAGAGTAGGGTTAGAGAAGAGAGAGAAGTCAGTGCTAAACATGGTGGAAGGAGTTCGAAAAGGGGTGGAAGGAGTGGGGCAATGGGTTCTCGAGGTCCAACCAAATCATTAGTGGGCGAGTCTTCTTCTGCAACTAAGAAATGGGTTGAGTAAGTTTCTTGGTGCTTTTACTTTGTATTCTCCAAACATTTCAACTTTTTTAAGGTTTATTGTTTTCGATGGTCGTGCCAAGTTTTTAGGTTTGAATTGTGCAATGTGCATTTGCATGCTTTGGATCACTGATATATTGATGCTAAATTGCTAAGCCGTCTTGCTCTTTGATTGCATTATATGACCATTTTGCTATTATTCTTTGCATCTCTCTCTCACTCTCACTCTCACTCTCACTCTCTCTCTATCTCTATCTATCTGTCTGTCTCTCTATCTCTATCTATCTGTCTGTCTATCTATATATCACCCCTCCATCCTCTTTTAGCTTTGACTGAAGTCTCCTGTTTTGGATTCCCACATGTGATCGAGTTATAATCTTTGATGCATGGATGTTTTCCTTGTCTTCTTTACTTTTTTTTTGTCCCGTCTCCCTCTCTAAAGATTTTCCTTTTTGATTGAAAACTTTTGAATTGATTCTTTGCCTAGGACAACAACCAAAATTCTCTTCTTCTTTAGCAAGTGTTGTCCACACACATTTGGCTATTCTTCTTCTTATTTGTCTTCTCCTTCTTCTACAGCTCTCCCTCCTACTCTAGCAATTGAGCTAATTGAGTTTCGCTATCTTTTATACGTTTTTTCTTCTATTTCTGTGTGTGTGTCTCTCTCCACCTCTCTCTATATTATTAGTTGCTTTATAGCCTTTGTTGGAATCTCCATGTGAAGCGGTTGTTTCAGCTATCAATTTATGGTTATCAAGAAATTGTGGTTCTCCACAATGTTCTCGTTTTTTGACCTTTTTTTTTTTTTGAGTGCAGGTTAAGTTTTGACAATGTCGATCCGGCAGCATTTATTGGCCTCAAATGCAAAGTAAGACGTCTTTTGATATTTTATTTCTTTTCATTTATTAGATCATATTTAACACTGAAGAAATAAATTCCATCTAATTGCAATTAATAAGTTTACTTCTAATCTTTTTGCGGAGTAATTCCTAACAGTGAACTGCATGTAGGTGTTCTGGCCGATGGATGATGCCTGGTATCGTGGTTCTGTTTCTGGGTATAGTCCAGACACAAACCATCATCACGTAAGACTCATGATTTTGACCCATATCCCCTTACATAGTTTCCATTCGAACTGTATTTTTCAAAAAATATATGTTTATTCCTTCTACCATCTTCAAAATGTCAATACTATCAAGATGCGGCTAAAATGTCAAAACTATCAAGATGTAGTTGTGTTTTAATTATTTCTTGGACTTCATGATAGGAATTTCATAAGTTTTGCCCCGCTTTCTCATGATATTCCTTTACTTATTTGCTACTGTTTTTTCCTTCAATATTTCCATTCTTAATTTGGAATCTGGTATTTTTATTACGTGTTGCACTTATAAATGATAATTAAATATGCCCGTGTCTCTATACTTTGTGCTATGGTTTCTTTCATGAGAAATTTTCTTGGCCGAACATGTGCTCTTCACTGCAGATTCACTATGATGATGAGGATGATGAATGCCTGCTTCTTTCAGCTGAGAAAATGAAGTTTTTTATCTCTCGTGAGGAAATGCAGCATTTGAACTTGAAATTTAGAGATCGTAGGACTGATGCGAGAGGTTTGGACTATGATGAGATGTTTGTGTTAGCTGCCGGCTATGATGACCATGAGCTTGATCATGGGGATGTCATATGGGCGAAACTTACAGGTTGGTGAATGGAATATATTTTGGTCGACACTTTGAGCTTGCAACAATAAATCTTATTTGATTAATATGTATCATGAAATATTATTTCTTTTCTTTTTATTGGTATGAATTTGTCTTATATGATACGACAAGTCTGAACCATGCATGCGACATTTATATTGTATAAGTTCTTATCAAATGTGGCTACATAGTCATAAGTAGTGTCCTTACATAGTTTTTTTGGTTTATTTGATTTGTGTAAGAAACATATCTTTTCATTTTCACTACTTTCCACTTCATCTCTTGAGGTAACAGAATCTGAACTAAACGATTTCCAGCTATTCTAAATGTTTGTACCAGGTATATCTGATAGCTACAGTACAAAATATTGAGAAACTAACCCTAGTCATGCTCTGATGATCTTTATCATGAACTTATTGGGCATTACTCTGTGATAGATAAAATGAAAGCATCAATTCCAAGAAGTCTTTTGAAACTAGGGAACCGTCCATGTATGGAAATTGCAAAACAATATAACAATTTTGGTTAACTAGAACTTTTGGGATTGGTTAGTTTGGTGGTGTCTTGCCTTTGAAGATCCTGTTGTTGGGCTCTAATTAAATTAGCCAGGGTATGCATCTTCCACGACGTATGAGCAGAGGAGGAAACCTGCGGTGACTACCAACTTGTACTAGATCAACAATTTAACATGGCATGATCCAGAGTTTCCAGAAAAGGTCAACAAAGAGGTTCCAGATGAATATGCAGTATGGAACTATGGATGATTAAAATGGAATGCTATCTACAGTATCCACTGATTCAAGTTGGAGTCCACAGTGCTGAAGACGATATCTAGTCAGTGCCTTATCAAGAGATATCACCAATCAAATGCCTAAACTCCTTAAAAGGGAAGAGATGCGCATGCAAGAGTTTGCCTTCTTCTGTGATGGTGGCATGAAATGAATGCTGCTTGGAGTGGTCACCAAGTGGAGGTGGTGGTTTAATTTTGGAAAATGGGCTTGAAGGGGGAATCACTGACTTTAGTAAGATATATCACCGGTATATTAATTGTACTGGGATTTTCTGAAGATGATACATGCCAACAGTATAAACTGTCTTACAATGTCATTAATTTGAAAATACTGCAGATTTTTGCAAATCCTGTAATTACTAAGGTACAAACCCATGCCGGTAATATTGGAAATTAAATTAGAAAAATAATACTGGCTGCAGTTATTAATTATTTAAAACTTAAATATTCAATTAAGTTCATACTTAAATAATGCCAGCTAAATAACAACTGATTTTAATGCATATGTGTTACCTAAAACAGCTCAATCTGTCGTCGAGTGGATTTGTCTCTTCCCATTTTCGATGAATATTGATAGCTTACCATAAAAGACTTATTTTGAAATTTAAATTTCAAAGTGAAATGTACCTTCTATAATCTATGTTCATAGTTTGGTTGGGCAATGGTGGTCCTTAATAATCAAATTTTAAAAATTCGTTAGACAAATTTCTTTGGTTACAAATGATAATAATTCTCTGTAATTGTAATTTATGTTTTACTCCGCTAAATTAAGAAATATTTGTTAAAATGAGAAATTTATTTATATTAATGCAAAATACCTGGTAAAAAAGAGCCTATCAATAATAACCTGATAAAATTCCCACTGATAATATCCTAGAACGATATTTTTTACAAGGCCCTAGACACGGGACCAAACGGGATCATGCTCCTATTACCATAAGTAAATTGGAAACTTGCAGGCAATAGCCCGTCAAAGTGGAGCACTAGAAAACCTGTCATATGTACCTAAAATCTAAGACATTCATGGAAAGAGAAAAGGCTGTATCTCCCCATCACCATTCTATGCCTAAAAGTAGCCTAATTAGATCTAAATTACTAGAGCGGCTTCTCCAAAGAATCTCTGTCAATTACTCTTAGCCATTACCCTTCATAGCATCTTGGTTTGTATGCTTTGCCGCCAGAATCGTATGGAATCTACAATTGCTACTTACTACCCTCTCACCAACAAAATCCTCTTGGATGCTTTAGCTTGTCTGCCACCATTGCTAGAACATGGTAAAGAGACATACCGAAATGGAACAGTTGATACAGTTCAGCTTCGTTGAAGTGACTATTTCAGCCAAAGAAAACTGATTCTTCCAAGGCACTAGCTGTCTTTTCTTCTCTTTCTATAACAAGACCCCATAGATATTTATAAATTCTCATTGCAGAAAGGGGAAACCTTGTATACTTCACTGGGGGCCTGTCAACTCCCCTTCGTGCTTCCTTTCCAACACCTCCCAAACCCCCACCCGCCTTTCCTCCCCCAGCCGCCGCTAAACCATTCGCATGATCTTGCACTTCCCATGCTTTTAGGCTTCCCCTGATGACTAATATCTTACTAGATTGAAGTTGACCCTTTGCCCGGAACAACCTCATCAAATATTCTGCCGGGCATCTTAAAGTGGTTTGGTCCATGGTGTCATATTCAATGATTATACTGACTAAGCCTTCATACTGAATTTTTGTGTGGAAACATGTAGAACTGAGGACAAGAATCTGTGCACGTTTGGTACGCACTTTCACATGAAAAAACTCCCCAATGTGATTAGGTATGAAAGTATTTTTACACCAATTAGTTCCAGAGCATTTTTTTCACGTCATTTGGCAGCCAGCTGGTGTGAAAATACTTCCACACCTAATCACATGAGGGAGTTTTTTCATGTGAAAATACTTCCCAAAGTTTTTTCACAGGTACCAAATATGTCAAATGCAAAATCATTAGATTCTAGCACCCAAACGTTAATTTTGTGATTTGATAAAAATACTTCAATTCCACTCATTGTTGGCTCATTGACTATATAAGAATACCAATAATAAAGATGTGTTTTGTTCAAAAATTATGAATGTTAGGGGATAAACTGAAGATTTTGATACGAATCATGAAGTCGAAGAACTTAAGATTTTGATACAAATCATGAAGTCGAAGGACTTGTTTGGTGTTACGTTTTTCTTGGTTTAAGATGTTTCATGGTTTGGTGTTGATGTTCTATGGCACTTTGTTGCTCTATTTGTTCAGGAGTCAGAGCCATGCTTCTCATGGAGTATAGTGATCCAGTGTTGTCTATATATTTGATTGGGTTAAAAATTATTAGTTGCTAAATATGTTCTGCTGCTGATCCATGCATATATGTTAACAGTTTTCTGTAACTGTATTTTCCCAATTTCCAATTGTGATTTGGATGAAGATTGCCTTTTACAGGGTATGCTGTGTGGCCAGCATTTGTTATGGATGAAGTGCATGCTAGTGCTTGTAAAGGCCTGGACCCACCTTCAAAGGGGTCTGTTCCAGTTCAGTTCTTTGGGACTTACGATTATGCAAGGTCTGATTCTTCTTTTAAGATACGTGTACTCCATTCCAAATAAGCTATTTTTCATTTTTGTTTTACAACTAAAAACCTCTGTATCACAAATAATTTTCTGAGAGGAACAATGGAATGCTTTTCTTTGTGTTCTTGTCTTTTATCTCGAAGAGTATTTTGAGTTTAACAGTGTCCAATTCTGACTACCAGGATCAGCATGAAGCATGTTATCTCATTTGTTAAAGGCTTACTTTCTAACTACCATATGAAATGCAATCAAGCACGGTTCCTTCGAGCCTTGGAGGAAGCAAAGAGGTTTGAGGACGAAACTCTTGTTTAGATATACTCCTGTTCATCTTTTATTTACTTCATATTTTATGATCATGGTACTCAAATTTTCCCCTGATGAGTTATATGCTTTGCATTTGCGAACATGACTAATTGGTGCCCTTCTCTGTGCTGTAATGGTTGAGTGTTCTTGAAAAATTTCTTCCTTGACTCCATATTAGAAGAGTGTACTTGAAGTTTGAGGTTTCTGTATTTTAATTTCTTTGCCCGGAACTTCTTATGGACCAAACCATTGAGTAAATATCTATTTTTGGTTCTCCCTTAATTATTCTGGTCAAAAGTTTTGGTTGTTTTAGTCACTGGTTTGCCATTGCTTTACTTCTTCTTTTCTCTTTTTTTGGTCGATGGATTTTTTGTCTCTTTACTAAGAAAACGATACGCAAAAAAACTTTTGATCCTGCTACTGTTTTTTTTCAAAAGGAGTAAATTCTGGTCTTCCTAATGGGATTTTTTGGTGGGGAAAGAAAAGGGGGAGGGTTGGGTTGCGTGGGTATTTGGAAATTCAGCAGGAAAATTGCAAGATGTTTTTCATGCCCTTTGGGTTCATTCATTCAGCTTGTACGGGGGCCCCTCAACTTCTCCCTGGGGTCTACTGAGCTTTAGATTGCTTACGTATTATGGATTCCATTGAGGAGCTTCTTATGGTAGCTGTGACATTTTAGTCTCATTCCATGGAGGCTTAGATTATCTTTTTATGTAATATCTTGTTTTGTATATGAGGTCAAAAGATACAGATCTCTCATCCCAAAATTTGATGAAAATACCTTCAAGTTTTTACTGTTCCCCATTTAGTTATACATGGACAAGGTCTATATACAATGTTGAGAGTTTTTCAGTCAATCTTGTGACGAGGGATATTGGGGATTTGACACATGAAAAGTAAAAAATGGCTAAGCTGAGATAGATTTGTGGAGGAGATTGACCTTTGGTCCCTTCCATATTTTAATTGTAGGGTAGTTGAAAAACTATGCAGAAGAAATAAGTAATAACTGCACCTTGCAAACATTTTGTACTAGGTATTTTGTTAGTATTTTGACTAGTTATCGTCCTGCTTGTTCTTTATCTTTATTTCTTCCCCCTTTTCTCTTCAGGTACCCACCATGCCTAGTGACATGTACATGTAAAATATTAATTTTTTTTGTTGTTCTATAATTCTTGAGATTTCTATTATGGAACGTATACCATAGTCCACTGGACTCTGTTATGGTCTAGTCAGGCCATCATGGTCCTATTCTGGTGGGTTCCATTTTCTCTTCATTGTTGTCAGTCATTTTTCTGGACTCTGCAGTGATGACCCCAATGCACCGTATGAGCATACCTCGTCTTTTGTGTTATAGTATGCCTTTTTTTGTCCTTTATTTAATCGTGAATATATTGTATTCATGTTGCTTTTATACCATAGGCAGCTACTGGTGCCAGTTCTTAAACATGCTATTATTTCTAGGTTCCTTGAGGAACAGAAGCTTCCAGATATGATGGCGCAAATGCAGACGGGAATTTTAGTGGATAACCATGATGATTTGAATGCAGAGGAGATGAGCAACTCAGATGAAGGTTCCCCTACAGAAGGAACAAGTACTCAGTGCTTGAACCCTTGTCCATTTGAAATTGGAGATCTTCGTGTATTAAGCCTAGGTAAAGCCTTCAAAACTCATGATAACTGTATCTTTTTTGTGTGCCTAATCCACTTAAAGGCAAATACACCAACCGTGTATGCATGGATACCAATAGTAGCAGTAGATAATTATTTTTTGGATATGTATAATAAAGACATTGGGCCTTCGAAACCACGGGCCATTGGCATCGTCACCATCCAATGAAATGATGAACCATATGATGGAGAGAACAGGATCCATCATTGGTCATTTCCTGTTCTAGTGCACCAAGCTCTGGAACCATCCGCTTTTTTGGAAGGCGATGACTCAATGGATCCTGAGTAACAAAACAATTCTTTAATTTCGGATCATTTGTATTCTTCAGGGAAGATTGTAAAGGGGTCTGAGCACTTTCACAATGAAAGGCATATATGGCCTGAAGGATATACGGCAGTACGGAAGTTTTTATCAACTAAGGGTAAGTTAGCATGGCATGTGTCATCTTATCGTCTTGTGGATTGTTACTCTTTTTCCTCTAATAGTTGTTATCATTACATCCTAGCTTGTGAATATCGTGATATTTCTTTTTTTCCTTCTCATGTGGGAGACGTCAGTTTTTATGAACTTTTTTTGTGTGCTACTGCAGATCCTACTAGGAGCACTGAATATAGGCTGGAAGTTCTGAAAAATCCGCGGTCGAAGGAATTTCCTTTGTTTAGGATCACGCTGGATGATGGAGAACAGGTTCTCTTCCACATCTCTCACTTAAAAGGCTGCATATGCATTGGTGTATGTTATCTAGACATAGTATATAAACCCACACGCATACACAGAAGTGTGTCCGGTGTACATGTTATTCTGTATGTACAATTACATGCATAATTAAGGGAGTGTACTAACTAGTACGTTATGACTGTAGCAGAATCAGTGGTTATCTCTGAATTTTTTGGAATTCTTTACTGCTTTTATGGTATTGAGAGTCTCTCTCTTATAGGCCTTATACTAAGACTTCACTAGGTGTTGTTTTGTTTAGGTTTATATGCAGGCATATAAATACTCTAGTGTACAATTTTTGTATGTTTGTTATAATTTAATTCTAAAATATAGTGGCATTGTTAAATGTTGTGGAACTTGCAATTATTTGCAGATTGCCGGCTCCACTCCAGCTGCATGCTGGAAAAAAATTTACAAGCGCATCAAAATGACAAAGACAAATTTGACTAATGGCTTCCATGCAGAAAAAGGAAAGGTCTTTAAGTCGGGCTCTTTGATGTTTGGCTTCACGAATAAGAGGATTTCCAAACTTATACAGGTCTGCATCTGTGTTTTTTTCCCCAAATTAGATGATAAATGGCGCCAGTTTCTGGTCCTGGTTTGTGCAAACATGGTCTGTGTGTGTGTGCACATATGTGCTTTGTGCATGTGCATGTGTGTGACTCCATGTGTTGTGCATTGTGCGACAGTGTGTGTGTGCATGTGTGCATGCTTGTGTGAAACGTCAGGTCTCCCTCTCCCCCTTTTGCAGATCTGCTTGTGTTTTTTTTTTTTTGATAATGTGAACCTAAGATCTGCTTGTGTTTTCCTTAACTTAGAAGCAGATTCTTTAAACGACAGTAATTCTAATAAGTTAGTCATTGACTCTCAGTCCAATTGATTACTGTCATTGCCATGTTGAATGAACCACCTTGTGCTTCATTGTAAATACAATCTCATGACATATCAAAAGGGGTAAAAGACCACCTTGTGGGTGTACGCAACATTTTTGTGTTCATGTATTTGGCAGGAATTACCAAATTCCAGATTCTGTTCTAAATTTTCTGGTGGGAAATTGGCTTCTGGAAATCACTGGGATCTACCAACTGGGTACAGGGCTGTTCGTGTTGACTGGAAAGATTTAGATAGGTGCAATGTATGTCACATGGATGAGGTAGGATATCAATGTTTTATAAAAAGTTCATATTTGTTTTGGTAGTTATGGTGGCTACAGATTGTTTCAAAGTTGCTGTCCCTGACCTTTGCTCTGTATGAGATGGATTTGTACTGCTCTTCCCCTGGGGTGTTTATGTGGACCTCATTTACTGAAATCTGCTAGCTTTACCACTCTATGACTTTCACTGAAGTTTAGCATTTTACTTGCACAGGAATATGAAAATAATCTGTTTCTGCAATGTGATAAATGCCGAATGATGGTAAGAATCTTCATTCTTGTCTTCTGAAAATATTTATATTTCCTATGAGAGCTTCATTTGTTTTGGTGATTTGAATTTTATTTATTGAAGCTTAGGCTTCTCCACATTTTTGACGTAGTTGCTATGGATACTCAGGTCCATGCCAGGTGTTATGGTGAATTAGATCTTTTGGATGGAAAGCTTTGGTTATGTAATTTATGTCGACCTGGTGCACCTAAATCTCCTCCACCATGCTGCCTTTGTCCTGTTGTTGGTACACACATACATACTTACATACATGCATGCATACATACATACATACCTACTTACATATATATCAGTGATTTTAAAAACGGATTGGTGACCAGGATTGGGCATCACAAAAACCGATCTGGGTAAGTGAATTGGTGGTCCGGATCACCATTTTAATGTGCGGAAAAAATTGTAAACCGGTGAAAAAATCTGTGCAAAAACAGTGAACCGGCCAAGAACTAGTCTGAATTGGTGAATCGGCATTTTTACTGTAGCAAACGACATTTTTACTGTAGCAAAGGCATTTTACTGTAGCAAAATGACATTTTTACTATAGAAAAATACTGTTTTACTGTAGAAAATCACTGGTTCTCTTCTAGACCTGGATGATTTCCTATATATTGACAAAATGGTCACGGGGTGACCGATTCCCGGGTCGGACCGGGTGATTTCGTGCCGACCCGGCATTATAATATTATTGGGGTACTCTTACAAATAGATTATTTCTTTAATGTAATCAACATTTTTGGACACTTGATACCCTTACCCTACAATGTAATAACTTTTTATCTAGGGGTATTGTAGGTAATTAATCAAGAAAAAAAAGTAGAATTTCTTGATAGAAAGAAAAACATTTAATAATTATAGTGGAGAATGACATCATCCACATGAGTGTGAGATCACCCACATGGAGCATTAATTGTTTTTTAACAACTAATTAAATGCGACTAGTTTTTTATGGAAATATCAAATCTACTGCTCCTAATAAAGAAAATGCCCTTGCTTGAAAAGTATTTTACAAATCATGGATAATGAGCGTAAAAAAATGTTGAGTATATTAAGGAAATACTCCATATGTAGGAGTACCCTAACGAAACGCAATATTAAAAAATCCCCACCTTCTAGGGATTTCCATGTGAGTATTAATCCATGGCCTGTCATGTTTCTAGGAGGTGCAATGAAGCCGACTACTGATGGGCGTTGGGCTCATCTGACCTGTGCTACATGGATACCTGGTTTGTGATGCAAATTATTCCAGAAATTTGATGGTTTTTGAAGGTTTGGGAGTCATCTATTTATTTCATTACTCTTGTACAGAGACATGCCTTTTAGATATCAAAAAAATGGAGCCAATTGATGGAGTGAACAGAATTAGCAAGGTTAGAGTTTTGAATGTTTTTAATACCTTTTCTGTTTAGTACTTGTTTGTATGAGCCATGGATCATTTCCTTTACTGTGGATACATCTATATTAGGTCATTATGCTGCATTCTTAGCATGTCCATGGTTTGTTCATTTTATGGTCTTTTGGGTGTGATTCACTTCAGGATCGTTGGAAGCTATTATGCGGTATATGTGGAGTTGCTTACGGAGCATGCATTCAGGTAGTATTAGGAAGTTTGTGTTCTTATATTGTAGTCTCTTGCATGATATTTGAGCTCTTATTGTTTATGATTTGTGCTTCTGTGGATGTGCGTCCAGATTTTGTGCACATCTGTTTAAGTAAGTACATCTACTATTTGTCTCTTTATTGATGATAGTTAATGTTAATTAATCTATATTGTGGCTACAGTCACTTGTTTTAGTATTATGGAAGCAGAATTGGATTATATATACTAATGCAAAATGGGGGTTCAACAATATAACAGAGAAGTGCTCACCGTTGACGCACAACTTGTTTAATGATAGGGGAAGTCTAGTGGAGTCACTATAGAAAAGTCAGCAAAGAAATTTACAGGATGTATACAGGATATCTTTTTTACTTTTTCCAATTGGTGAAGAAAATTAGGGGGTTAAGAACCTAGGATCCCAAATGAGGGGAGTAGCGGGCTGGTGACCATAGACAGAGCGCTAGACCTCGAGGAGAGTCCACCTCTGTCAGGGATGCTCAAGCTAAATATTGATGGATGTGCCAAAGGAAGTGGGGTGTGATCTGCAATATTGTTGGCATAGTCTTTAAGTCTTGTACTAGCGGCTAGCCTTTTGGGATTCACAGACCCAACCTGAGCAGATTAAGAGGCATTGTTTGCTGCTGTCCAGATCTTGAGGAATTTGTATCCAAACTGCTTTGTGGAATTTTGTTGCGTGTCAGGGAGGCTGATTAGCCAAAGTCTAGTCAACAAGGGGCTCCTCATTTGGGACCCTGAAAATGTGGGAGTTTTTATTTAGGAGCTCTTTGCTTTTGTTTTCTTTTCATTTATCTGAATAAAGCTCTATTAGTTTTAAAGAAAATGAAGTTTTTTAAAAATTTTCTGAGTTGAAGGCTTCTTGCCTGCAGCTGTCTGAACTTTCTCAGTGACTCTGGTAGCCCCCATATCCTTGGTTCTAAAGATATACAAGTCGTTTCTTCCACAATCTTTATATTTATTAAGGATAAGGCCTTTATGATTCTGTTTTGTGCGTACAAATTATAAATGGATGATTCATACTCATATTTTATTGGAGGAAAATGTAGTTTTGCTCATACCTTTTCTCCCCCTCCCCCCCCTTCTCCTCCTCCTGCTCTTTTGATTTGTAAATCAGATGATGTTGTTATATATTTTCTTCAATGCCAGAAGCTTTTTAAATTTTGATTTATCTTTTTAAATTTTGACTTACCCTTCTGCATTTGTTATCCAGTGTTCAAATAGCACCTGCCGCGTAGCTTACCATCCACTTTGTGCACGTGCTGCCGGACTTTGTGTGGAGGTACTCCTTGTTTGTTTCTATGCATCGGCTTTTCATGACTACGTGATATCTTTGTTTCCTTTCATGGTTTTGCATATGGGCATTTGTTTTATGTTACTTTACTGTAATCACCAATGGACTTTGGAAAATCCATTACTGTCCATCTGACTGGATAGTCATGACGTTAATGGACTATGGTTATCCATAGTTTATTGAATTATACTCTACTTTCCGTCAGCATTTTCCTCGGCACTTACGTAACCTTTTTTCACTTGCATCTGTAGCTGGATGAAGAGGATACTCGTTTGCATCTGATGACTCTTGATGAGGATGATGACCAATGTGTTCGTCTCCTATCCTTTTGCAAGAAGCATCGGCAGCCATCTGATGAGCGTCCTCCTGTTGATAAACCCACAGGGAATGATATGCAACTTTGTTCAAATTATACCCCTCCATCCAATCCGTCAGGCTGTGCTCGCAGTGGTATGTTACATAAAGCATGGCCACTTTCTTCATCATATGTGTTTATGGGATCATGATTTGGTCCTTTGTAGTTATATTTGAACGTGATTAAAGAAAGGGGTATGCCACAATCAGATGTTCTTACAGTATATTGTACGTCAAAGGGTGTACACCATCCATTTGTGATGACAAACCATTCAGATATACCGTAATGGTAGTGTTAACCCCCCCATCTGTCATCAGGGATAGACACTTGATGCCCATTAGGAATACTGTATACCATGCTCTATTGTACTTATATGCAGTTCTTTTCCTTGTTCTAATACCGTTGATTTCATATCCACAACATTTCATATAATTGTTTATTGACCACTCCTGCAACTCGCAAGGTGCTTATTCTTAATTTTAGGGAAAGTGTACTATAGCGAGCCATTTCTGGGGCTATAAGCTATAGAAAACCATAATCTGAGGCTATAAATAACCGTAATCTAGACTATAGAATACATAATTTGAGGAATGGAATATAGAAAACCTTAATATGAGGCTACATCTATGTTCCTAGTGGCGCCGTGACAATTAGTCTTTTATCATTCATTAGTGGGAATGGGCAGTGGTTGTGACCCTGTACTATGGTTAACATTTTAAAAAGAAAACTGAGATATGTTGTCCATTATCTATTGAAATTTTATTTTTCCTCAAAAAAAATATCCATTGAAATGTAATCAGTTTCTAAATCAACATATTATAATTCAAAAAGAAAAAAGTCCATTGGAGTCAATATGCTTAATTTTATTTTGAACTTTCACTTGTTAATAAGCTTCATTCTCTGCTACCCAAAGTTATCCGGACCAGACTAGAGGTTGTATACTTGTATTGGTAAGTGGTCTGGTCTGAACTGTATCCTGACCAGTCTGACTGGTCTGAATTAGCGCTGAAACATTTTAAAAACTGGTCTGACCTGCCAGTCTGCTCTGGTCGTTATAGCATTGCTGCTACCAATGACTTTGGCATCTATATGTCTACAAGCTGCATGTTCTGTGGTGTTTGCCCAATGATGTTTTGAATTGTGATTTCTTCATTGTTGGTATATCTTTTAGCTTTTCTTTTTTTGTCTATGGTCATTATCATTTAACTTTAATTGCTTCTATTTTGTCAAGCAGAACCCTTCGATCTAATTAGGAGGAGGGGAAGGAAAGAACCCGAAGCACTTGCAGCTGCTTCTGTGAAACGATTGTATGTGGAGAACAGGCCATACTTAATTAGTGGATACCGCCAAAATGGGTCTATTGGCTATGTACCTTCTCATAATGAACAATTACCAGGGAGTTGCTCTCAAAGTTTTCAACAATTGAAGAAGCCTCAATTGGGGAGCCCTAAGAGTTTTATTTCCATGTCTGATAAATATGAATACATGAGGGCTACCTTCAGAAGGAGATTGGCATTCGGTAAGCCATAAGCACATACTCGTCTGTTTTGTTTCTGCTGCAATTGTTGGTATTGTTTTTATCATATTGGTCACAGATGATTAGTGGTGCAATCATTTCTTAAGTATTCTATTGAAGGGTTTCTATCTGCAAATTTATGACCTTTGACTTTTTTTTGTAATATTTCTTTGTATTTTTACTATGCGTTTAGGCTATGTTGACCATTGGGAGTCTTTTTAGCAACAGAGACCCATTGCAGTTTAGGATGCTATGGTTTTTTTTTTTTTAAGCATCTTTTGCAATTGAGCTGGTGTTGAAAACGCTGCTCTTATACCTGTTTTTATATATAAATGGAAAGATCTCATGGGATGTTTTCTTCTCTATTGGACTTAACTCTATGGAGTGCTGCTCTGATGTTGTTGACAAATGAAACATCAATCATTCCTAATTTCTCTTCATCGTTTACTTTGGTTCTTGGTTTTATTGGTTTCCTGTGTAATAGTAGAAGTCTCATTTATATTTGAATATTAGTTGATAATTTTCTTGCTCAATTATCAATTGGGAATTTGGGATTTGATCCTACCGAGGGTAGAACCAATTAAAACCCAAAAGAAAAAAAGAAAGGATTTTGCTGAGGATAGGGATTAGCTGGGAGAATGTATAAGGTTAGAGCGTGCACTACGTTCAAAGCAGGCTGAAATTTCTTGCATAAGGTTGCAGTACATTCAGAAGACACGATCTGATAGGGTTGTTAGACTTGTTTGGGGCGAGGCAAGGATTTTCTTAAGACTAGCTGGACTTATCATGAAAGAGTTTTATGTTGCCATTGACCTCTTTCTGCTGTAATACATTAAAAGTTTGAGAGAAGGATCTCATGTTTCTCATATTATTGGAAGGAGAGCAACACATAATGAGAATGAAGACATTTACGATTTTGAAAAATGGAAAATGCTGCAACTTTCAATGTGGATATTCTCGTTCTGATTGTGAGAAAGATAATAGTTAGCATCTTACTTCCCATGACTTTTTGATTCCCATTTGTTGTGTTTTGGTATGTCCGTATGTGCTTTCTTGGTAGTTGGTACCTTGGAGTTTATCTTTATCTATAACATTTCAAAAAATTTTTCTTTATCTATACTTGTCTGTGAATCCAAGAAACATGACTGCAGCCATATTAACAGACACATTCCTAAATTGGAAATGTTGACATTGGCCATTCCGTCAAACGACATTAAATTTCCTCCTATTAATCTGTTTCTTGAGGTTTTTATTGGGATATTTTATGAATTTTGTGTCATAGAGTATATATACTTTCTTGAATAGGTATCATTCATTCATGTTTAGAACAACACATTTATGATTACTTTGGGTTTGTAAAGTCTGGATATTCCGGGCCCCCCTTGCTCCATGGCCTTCTGTTGAATAGCCTTGTTACACAGGGCCCAGACTATCAATCACCTCAAAAGTTGTGGATTATCCATCCCCAATAGGTGTTGAATGTTCTTTTAAGAGGAAGAAATGGTCCACCATCTATCTTTACCATTGTGAGGTTGCCACATACATGTTCTTAGTTTCTAAATCTCTCTGGATTTTTTTGAGCCACCAATTGTCGATCAATAGTACAACAATAGTTCTCGCCCTCCCACTCCAAAGTGCCTCATGTCTAGGGGGCTTGGCACTGTTTCTATCCTATGGTTCTGGTGGTGAGAATGTAGCAAACACATTTTCCAAAGCAAGAACACTCAATAATCTATGACATGGGGCCATATCCACCATTTATCATTGAATGAGCATTAGAGTGAGAGTGTGAGTTATTGGGGCTTCTCATTGCTCATCCTTGTGAATCGGTGGCATGTCATAACACAGAGTATTCTCCCAGGATCATTCGTGCCTCAAGTTGGATCCCAACATGAAGGTTTGAGGTCACAACTTCAAAGGGAGTTGAGGGGCAACGCATGGCGAGCAGGTGGGAGGGGAGCTTTTTGAACCCGCAAGGGAGCGGTCATTCTTTCTCAGGCCCCGCGGAGATGCGCCATGCAGACCAAGCAGAGGCTGTCATCCTTCTCCTGGGCATCTGGCTATTTTTGATTCTTTGGGTTGCCTTATCATTGAAGTGACTCATCAGACATAGTTGCTTGGGAAAAGAGGGATACACCATCTCCCTAGAGATTTGCATCCATTTTTACCATGATACAAGGGGTATGCTTCAAGATTGCAGTATATTTTGTGCATAGAAGGCACAAATTGATCAGTCTAGTGGAATCCTTTGCAAGGGAGGGAAGCATAGTTACTAAGATCTTCGATCTACTCTGTGATCACAGTTTTGCTTTAGGAGTTGGTACACATTCCCATTCTCTTGTGAAAATCTCTTTCTTCTTGGAAACTCGTTACGCTAATTCTGACTCTTCTGGGTCCCATTTTGTGCAAAATGGATCAGATTTTAAATTGTGGGTTTTAAAGAAAGAGAATTTCCTTTTCAGGGCCATATTTGTAAGACAACTTATGCATCAAAAACTTTTAATTTTCTCTAAATTTTGTTGTATTTCTTAAATACTCATTTATTTTGATATTTATTGTGTGGCTGTTTCCATGGAGCTCTCAACTAGAAAGCTTCTGGCAGGCAATGACCCCTGCTTTCGATTCTGCTCCTGTTCCCAAGTGCAATGGAGGCTCATGGTCCGAGCTATTTGTTGTCCCTGTGTAGGGAACACTGGGGGTTTGTACCCGATTTTTGGATTCTTGTAAAGATTTCCTTTAGGACAGATTACTATCTTCTATAAAGGGGGTTGGAGATTTCTCAATCTACATTCCCTTTTTCTCCATTTCTTATTCCTCTTCTCCAACACGCAAATTCTATATCACACAGTTTTGACCTTTGTGAACTATAAAAAGAAACGTGTTTCTGATTACTTGAATATTTTTTATATTAAATGGTTGACTACTTAAATCAAATGTATAATAATTATTGTGCTGTGGGTTCATTTCCTTGCAATATTATTTCCAAATAAATGTGATTTGTAGAGGCTCAATGTATGAAGTAAATTGTTGTTTCATACCATTCTTGGGTTATGTTGTATTCTTTTGCTTACTGTTGTTAATGATTTTACTTTTCCATATGTTTATCCATTTATAGGGAAGTCAGCGATTCATGGATTTGGCATCTTCACAAAACTTGCCCATAGGGCTGGGGACATGGTAAGCTGTCTAATGTTTTTCATCCATTATTGTGTATCAGTTGTTTTGGGATGACATAACAGTTTGAGTTCCATTTGGGTTTCAGGTGATTGAGTATACTGGTGAACTTGTGAGACCAACTATTGCTGATATAAGGGAACACTTGATATACAATTCATTAGTGGTATGGACATACCCTTAATTCCTTCAGTCCTTACTTGTCTTTTAAAATGTGGATCTTTTTTTTTTTACTAATGTCCTGAAGCAATTCATAAATGGGTGATCGTGAATGATCCTTCACTGCACGTAGAAAGATTTGGCCCTTTATGTACTTTCTGGTAAAAAAGCAAAGATAGAACGTAGATTAACTTGTGTGAAATGTGCATGCGTTAAGTTTTGATAGAATAACTGAAAGCTAGTTAACATGTGTCTCTCTTGATGCTACTTCAGTGTGTCATTCATTGTGATGTTTTGCACTTCACTGTTATAGTCTTTTCCTTTCTGGTATATTTTTTTGAAGTTATTGCACATTTATTAGTCAAAGTGATCCTCTCAAAAATGTGCTCATGATTATTTCAACTTGGTATGATTGTATCTTGTGGATTCCTGATATTTGGATTTTATTGTATGTATAATTTTGCAGGGTGCTGGTACATACATGTTTCGGATTGATGATGAGCGAGTTGTTGATGCTACAAGGGCAGGGAGCATTGCTCATTTAATCAATCACTCTTGCGAGGTAAGTGCACAACATGAAAATTCACTACCAAAAACTTCGTCAATGAGCAGACGGGTTGGTGTTATTTGAGATTAGGCGTGAGGTTCCAGTTAATGAGTAGCCAATAGCTTGTTGTGGTTACTATTTGGTTTTTTGGTATCATATTTGGAGACTTCCAGACATCAGCAATGGATTTGAGTTGGTCTGGCTTCCTAATGTAAATTTCAGTTACCTCTATAGAAACTGCCCCAAATTTGAGATTAGTTTTGGGTTTACAATGATTGATGTTGGTGAAATGGGGCAAATTGGCTCATTGACAGCTTGGACTGAAACTATGGTTTCTTTGGTAGCCCTAGTTACATTTTCTGGAACATCTTGCACCGATTTTAATTGAAGATTGTGTTCCTTGCAATGGTTTATTTGGCCACTTTGGTCTTTAACTTTATTCTCTTATTGTGAATGCACATTTTCTGTTGCAGAATGACGAAATTGTTCTCCTTCATCAGCGATTGGCAATTTAATCACTTTGATTGAGCAATTAAATTGTTGTGTGTTCCCCTTGCATTTCTCGTGATTTATTTGATTATTAAAGGCACATAAAGTTTAGGGAGCACATATATATCACCTTTCATGTTTTTGTCACTCTTATGAATTGTTATGTAATTTTGGTTTCCTTGCTTCTGTTGCTATATGTTTCTTTACTGTCCTATATGTTGGCAGCCAAATTGTTACTCCAGAGTCATAACTGTTAATGGGGATGAGCACATAATTATATTTGCAAAGAGAGATATCAGTCAATGGGAGGAGCTCACCTATGATTACAGGTGTCTTTCGAATTTAAATCTGTTATATATTTGGTGTGCCTTGCATGAAGTTAAGATACTGAACCAAGATGATTTTCTTTGGCTCAATTTTTTTTAATTCACAGATTTCTGGCAATTGATGAGCAACTTGCTTGCTATTGTGGCTTTCCAAGATGTCGTGGGATTGTTAATGACATTGAAGCAGAAGAGCAAATGGCCAAGTTGTGCGTGCCTCGCCGTGAATTGGTTGATTGGAAAGGTGAATAAAAAAAAGGTAATGACTACAGCATATGCTACTTCCCGTTTTTTGTTTTGGTTCCCTGGACTTGGCCTGGAATACATCACACCAATAGTCTTACTTTTATTTTGTTTTGATAATTCCTTGGCTCTATGGGTTTGGTAGTGAATTTTTCTCTTGGTGTAGTACTTTTTACAGCCTACCCCAAATGGTCGGGATAAGGCTCGGATGATGATGGTGGTGATGTGTAGTACTTTTTACTTACAGGCATATGATCTCTTAATGGTATGGACTTCCATAAGGGTGTTTGGTACAGGAGTGGGGAGGGTAATAGGATCAGTGTTTGAGAGGTTGCCGAAACTGATCAAAAGGAAATAATAAGACTGCTACGAAATTCGGTTGTCCGTGGTCTATTGGAACTTGGAAGTGAAAAATTTTCCTTGGTTGGAAGAGTGTTGTTCTCATGCTGCTTGTAACCAAAGCTTAGTTATTTATTTATTTTTCTTTTGAGTAAATGATCTTATGAGACCCTCCCACACCCATGTGTGTAGGACCCCAAAGGATCACCATTAAATTTGGCACAATCTCTAGAAAAGTTATCACATGGGTATGGGACTTGACTTTTCTATAGATCTGTGCCAAATTTAGTGGTGATCCTTTGGGGTCCTACACACATGGGTGTGGGAGGGTCTCACAAGGTCATTTCCCTTTTTTTTTTTTGATAATCTGTTTCTCATGGGATCATGGTTTTGTATTTTTATGTGTTCCATCAGTTGGCTTGCTACTTGAAAAACCTGATTGTTTTTCTGGCAGATAATACTTCCTTCGCGTCAGGGTTACAGTCTTGTTTCTTATTCCTTTTGAGGCAAGTCACGATCTTGGCACCAAATGATTTTTATATATGAAGCAAGAGATCCATTTTTTACTTGGGAGCATCCAGTCAAGAAAAGTTTGTAAGGGCCATTTCTTCTTATTTGTTGTGCTTTCTCCATTTTTTTCTTGTATTGAGAAACATACTTTGGATAAACATGGCAATTGGAGAATCTACCATGTGCCAATATTCGGAAGGAGGCCTAGCTGAAATTGTGTAAGATGTATAGGTTTTTACTGTCAATGAGAAATCAAACTGCTTCTTATTTCAAATCTGTTTGATTGTGCTGATTTTTTTCAGAAGTTTGATTTCTTCTTCTCAGTCTTAATGAGTTATTATTGAGCCTTCATTCTATAATTCTATGCAAGCTTTTCTGCATGCATGGATGTGTGCTTAAAGATTACATGAACCCTCACATTTGTAAAGGCATGCATATTTACACTTGTCTGGTCTAGGAATTGTTTAAGCTGAACACCATAGATTGGTACTCTGAATTTTCAACTGGTTTTGGCTTTTTCATGTTTATATTTATATTTTTCCAAAGGCTAAGCAAATAAAGCTGTTGCTGTGGCTCAAAACCAATACCCAAGAGTGACTGATTAAAAATATAAAGATCATGAAGAAGAGCCTTTGTTGCATTTGCGTATGCATGTACAATCAATTGATCAAAGTGGAGTTTCAAATTAACATTTGAAAAAGAAATTTCCAAAGATTTTAAACTAAGACAATTCCAAAAATTCGAAACTTTCATATATGTCCAAGACAATACTCAAATACCTAAGCAATTAAGCCCAAGTCCACATTCAAATTTTATAATATAGAGAAGCAGTAAGCAAAATGTGGTTCATCCTCATGTTTAGTCTTCATCTCTGTTCATCAGCTTTGACCCTATTAAACCTCCGTTTGATTCCAAGATATTATCATTAAAGTCACCACCCTCAACATAATGCCCCTCAGTCTCTTCCAAATCGTCCTCATCTTCTATCATCTTCTTCTTCTGTGTACCAGGTGTAATAGGAGATTTAGCGGTCCTCTGGGAGTTAGTAGCTAGTCTCGAACCCTCCTCAACTATATCGCAGGACAGACCCTCACCAAGGACCTTTTCTGTTCTAGGATCAACTGTTTGCTCACTGCCATCATCTATGGCTATTACAGCAAGGGGATCACTCTTGTAATTATCAATAATCACCTCTTTAGCTTTTTAATGCATTGGACGAAGAATAAATAATTGAGTTTCTTTTGCTCAAGCGTATTTTTGTTCTTTTATAAATCCTGCAGGTAATGGATGAGCTAGAAATTTTAGAGAACAAGAATGTAGTCTAAAAGAGCAATAGACTTATAAAAAAAGCATAAGCTCTATCTCTACTGAAAAATTTTGAACTTACAAACTTATGATCATTTTATATAAGTATATTATGAGGTAAAAAATAATAATTTAGTGACTGTTATTAACTTAGTAATATGAAATATTAGTCTTTGCAAAGTACCAATTTACTATCTCAAATGAGCTCCAATTGCGCTCACAACCATATAGCCCCATCTGTCAAGTTCAAAATGTGGATACACTATTTTTTTGGAAGTTGGGCAATTATTCTTATGTAGGCTCCACTGTTGGATTGCAATTGTGTTGTTTAAACTTAAATTCATAATTATAAGCAGTTAACTCTTTCAAAAATAAAAAATAAAAAAAATTATAAGGTATTGGGCTTGGGTCAAGATGGTAGAGGCTAGGTTTCCGTAGCCCAATATCTCAAGGTCCATTCTTATGGTAATTTTGTCAAAAAATAAAATAAAATAAAAATTTATAATTATGAGGTTTTAAGATGTAACTAATGGAAATTGAAGTACAAACCACGCAACAAATGAACTAACTCTTTCAAAAAAAAAAATTAATTATAAGGTTTTAAGTTGTAACTAATGGAAGATATTCATTGGAGCTATCCGTAACTTCCTTCCTCTTAATATCCAAGTTTGCAATTATGAACTCGGGGTCCAAATAGTATCCAGCTTCATATAGGGCTGATGAAGTTGCTGATTCGGCTTTCTAGTTGCAAACTCCCATATTGGGCCATACATGCTCTAATAATCATCCTATGCCTTGACCCTCTCTCTCGTGGCTCCCTGTAGTGCATTATATATGAAGCCCATAACGGGCTTCACTTCTCTATTAACCAAGCACAAAACTTTTACCAAGGGTAGGTACACCTTAAAGGAGTGAACTCACCCACTCTGGAAAATCTTATATAAAAGAATATCACATTCTCTCTTCCCTTGAGTGTGCTTGGCCACTTCTATCTAGATGTATCCTCTGAAGTGAACATAAATTGCAATTGTTTCTCTTATTTATTATGCTCTATTGAGTTAGGGAAGACGTGACGAATCTCGTGACCCCATGCCTCACTATATCCCTCGTCTCAGTGAACATTCTCTTCATGCTAAAGGTATGTGGCTACATTGATGAACACTATCATGGCCTTGGCTTTATCAAGTGTCCCATTTATTTTTGGCATTTTGCCAAAACTGTTCTCAAGCATGAGATCTATATACTATGCTGCTCATGGTGTCCAAAAAATATTAGGCCGCTTTTGGCAAAATAAATCAGTAGGAAGCACATTTGTTGCAGCCATGTCTGTTACGATGTCCTCCCCAACCTCCTTAATACCCTTGTCAACCAAAGAAAATATTTATTGTGCATCATGATCACTATGTTAAAGATACTCGTCTTAAAGGACAATTACCATCAAATTCATTACACGCTTGCTCCTCTTAGCACTCAAAATTTTCATGATTGAAACTTCATATTGCACGCATGCGTCCCTTTGAGTTTCAAGGTGTTCTTTGCGAGTGCTTCTCTTGCTGCAGTGACTATCGAAGCTCATAAAGGGTTGGGTGCTTTGACCCTGGCACATATTGGCGAATTGCCTCTAACATTATATGGGAGCTTATTTATGCGAGCAGCATTGGAAGCAATGCCATCATGATACATCCATATTGGCATATTCGGGCTTGGCCTTCTTTCTTAAACCAATTGTAACTTGCTTCTTCCCTTTCTCCCTATCATGTACTGTAGCCTCAGAGTCCCCTTATTTGATTTTTTTTTTTTTTTTGGTTGGCTTGCGGTGGGGGGGTGGCATGGCGGCGGAGGAAGAAGGTAGACATCCGTAGGCCCCTTTATAGGAGGTTTTTAAAACCCAATTCTTCTCTTTATTTGGAGAGGAACCCACTTCAGTCTCCCCTTCATCTTACCACCAAACATGTTAACCCTGGCCTGCATCTCTTGCTGCCTTTTGCTTTTATTCTTGCATCCAAGTATTCAATCATCTCCTTCTTAATATCTGCTTGAACATTCTTACATGGCCAACATCCCCCCCTCATAATGTAAGGTGCTTTTCGAATCTATTACTCCCCCAAATACGTTAACCCTGGCCTTCAACTATTTCATGCCTGCATCTCTTGCTGCCTTTTGCTTTTATTCTTGCATCCAAATATTCAATCATCTCCTTCTTAATATCTGCTTGAACATTCTTACATGGCCAACATGCCCCCTCATAATGTAAGGTGCTTTTCGAATCTATTACTCCCCCAATTTGTATCTCGTTCACAATTTTTTTACCACAATTTTTTTTAATCATTTTTTATCCAAGCAAAAACCATATTTCTGACCTGGATCCTTCCTTCTAAAAGAACCAAAAGAAGACATATTGGAAAAATGAAAATCGCAAATACATAGTGATTTGACTGGCCTTTGTTGCCAGACCTTCGATCCTTGATGATTCGGATGAATATCGAGCTTTAAATCACCCGAAAATTTCTCTTGCTATCTCTCTTGGTAGATGGTTCACAATTAGTCCTATCCAAGAGAATTTGATTTGAGAAGAATTCTTGAAGTTCTTGGATTGTTTTAATCTCAAAAAAGTATAGAAAATCTTCAGTTTTTGTTTTTATTGTGTTGAAAGGTTTTGGGGGCTCAGAATGCCCCCCATTTCCCCCCTTGAAAGGGCTAAAAAGAGAACTTTGCCCATGTTCCAAAGGCAATTTCCACCCTCAGTCCATGGGCACGCCTTGCTTAGGCACCTAGGGGCAGGGGGTGCGCCTTAGCATAGATGAGGTGCCTACGCCCCTGCCCCCCCTAGGCGCCAAGGCAGGTCGTTTTGATACACTGCTGAAGTTTAGATGGAATTTGAAAATTGTTTACAAAAATTTGAGGAATGCCAAAGTCCACATGAATTGCTTGTTTCATAGTAAAAACCACATTGTCTAGAGGGATTTTCATTGTTTGAGATCTCACTTCCCAAGCCTCTCAAGGATCATTGTGTAAAAGGTCGACCGATACGGTGTAGCAGATAGCATATGGGTGAATGAAACTATGAGCTTGAGACTGAACGGCTGATGCAACAAAGCCATATTGGCAGAACACATGCATATGAAGTCTAAATACTATGAATTGGAATACATGGGGATTGAAAAAGTTCAAAAGCTTTGATGTATACTTGCTGTCTATGTTGGATGGACATCGATACTTTTTCTAGTTTTTAGCATGAGGATGAGGGTTTCAGATTCTCTTAGACATGGAAAACAAGAGGGAAGCCTTGCTGAGGTCGTAATTGCATGCAGTAAGTGATAGTGAGAGCAGGTTTTGCTACAATCAATAATTGTTAAATCTCAAATATTGATATTAAAATCAATATCATTGAAGCACAGACAAGTAATATTGGATACTCATTTGAGAACAAAAATTTGAAAGGACGAAAAAAGAGTCTGTCAAAATTTACTTATATTTCACTTCATGAAAAAGGATGACAAAGTCAAATGACAGCATACCAGCAAAAGGAAAAATTCACTTTAAGCACGTAATCATTCAATGAAGTGCACAGTGATGATGCAAGTATAAATTTAAAAGAACAAGAAGAAAGTCCTAACAAAATTTGTTTAATAATTCCATCCCATGATAAAACAGAAGTCCGAAGGCAAACGATGGTATACTAGAGAAAAGAAAGAAAAAAGTTCACATGAGTAACTTCCCAAAGGAAGCGTCATACAAACTGCAATTACTGTGGATTGCTAATCAAGAAAAAAGTATTTTTGGTTCCATCTATCAACTGATAATCCTAGCGTCACCCCATAGCAACTTGAGTTAGATGCGTTTATGGTATTTATTCATGGTCTTATATCATGGACATATAAGCAAATCTTTGGGTGATCTGAGGAATGTTCGTGTATATGATACATCCCGACGGAAGGATCCATTTAACAGTTTGGTGTAGTTACAATAATTAGAGGAAATGATAACAGAATTATGATGATTTTTAGGGATAAATGAGTTAAAATGCAATATGTTTTCTATTCAAAGCAAAATTGAGATAGAGGAAGTAACGGCTTGTCACACAAACTGCAGGTGCATTGAGTTAACTCATGTAAAAATTATGTGATGCAAGCACAGAAATGGAATTCCATATGAAAAATAGATATCAGATCCCTCAGGAAAGCACATGATGGTTGAGTGACTCAGGTGCAACTTTGCTTAGAGCTAAATATGGTACATAAATGATAAAATATGAAAAGTAAAATCTCAACTTAGGTTATTGTCCTCCTCAAACATCTTCATTCACGGACATATCCGAGATGTCTAAAATCGTAATGCAGAAGGGCAAGACATTTCATAAAGTCAACAAATTTTGGACACATTTCACAGGCAATGATTTATTTCACAGGCAATGATTTATTCACTTTAGATTCTTTTTTGTACTTATTCAAAGTAATGCATGATGACATTAGATCTCACTTGCAGCAGAGTTGTTCTCATCACCTTTTCAGATCGACGTATATTATTGATTGTAAAATATATAATATTCAAGTGGAAAGAAATAATTGCTATAAAACTGCCTTGCAAGAGGAATTTTCTGCATAACAAAACAGCAATTCATCTTTTTTATCTTGAACCACTTTTTAAGCTGCCGATGCTAAATCTACGGATAATCACATGGTTCATAGCCCCATCCATGTATGGTTTGTATTGGTGCATACAGTAACTGCTATCTTTCATGGACATGGACAAAATTTATGGCAGGTCCATTTGGATAAAATGATACAAGGTTATGGCAAACAGTTGCAATTAAAATTTAAATACAACAATGAGTATTACCAATATGAGAAATTTAAATAAAATAAGCTATTTTCTGAAGATTCCACTTGGAAAGATTCATTATCTACCCCTTCTTTTTTCATTTTTATATATAAATGAAGTGTCAATACAATAAGGAATATTTGTGGTCGACAATATTAGAAGTGATAAACAGTTTGGATCAACCTGCCAACCTAATTGATTGACTCGACTTTGGTCTGGGTCTCAATGCCTGCTTGATCTGGCGGTTCCAGTCTAGCCATGTACAGCGTAGACCTACTACAACACCTGTTAGGACGTACAAGTCGTTTCAAGTAAAAGGCTCTAAAAGGGCGAGGGGAATGCCTAATAAGACATGGATAGAAGTAGTGAGAAAAAGATATGCGGACGTATGGTCTTACTGAGGGTATGACCTTCGATAGAGAAGAATGAAGGAAAATGATGTATGCAACCGACACCAAATAATTGGGATAAGGCTTGGATGAAGATGATGAGGTATAAGTGCACCATAGACCTAACCGGTTCGGGGCTTAGCCCGACCTGACATGACCCGGTATGTTTATATATATTAATAGATATATATATTTTTTATGTATTATAAGATATCCCCAAGTAATTGGAATAAGGCTCAGATGATGATGATGATATATTATAAGATATAAACATGAATTATATAAAATGGTCATTGTATATTTTGACCTAGATCTGACAAGTTGGTTCCAAGTCCCGCTGATCTCGACCCGACTACATCTAGGTCGATCCTAGACCCTGCTGGGTAGGGTCCACATTAGGGTCGATGCAACCTATTTACAGGTTTCTTCAATAACATCATTCAAAGATTCATCATTATAAACTATCAAGTATAGAAGGCAATAAAGGTTTGCTACTTGAAATCATCAAATTGTTATTATCTCTTGATTGCCATCCTAGGGCGTTCGTGTGAACATTTGGTTTCTTGATGGGAATGAGCAACAATCCCTCTTAAGTGCAACAAAGCTGCCTTAATTTTAGTCTATAGTGTATGCGTATTTAGAGCCAATCCCAAATACTTGAAAAAAGGCTCTGATAATGATGAGTGTGTGCCTATCTATCAATGGAATCTTTGTTGTAACATATTCTGGCTGTCATTATTGCATACTTCCACTTGTTCTTTTGGCTAGACTAATCGGGATTTTGGAGAGACTAGCTTCTTTGTATTGTTATTATAAACAAATGCAATGGTTGTAGCGACTAAGTCTTTACATGTTACACAGAATTAGGAGCATAGTTGCTTCTCGTTCTCAAATGAACCAAGAGGCTACATTGGTCTAGCCGCATCAAAACTATAGGATTTGAGGTTTTGCTCAATTACAACATGGCCCCATACTCAGATCAAGAAACCCTGATGTTGCGAAACACTTCCTCAGTAAGTTCAATGAAATGATCGATGCACTGATTCTGTTTTTGGTTGCATTGTTGCTCCATCTCATGCCTAGAGAAATTCTTCTATTCCTCTCCTTAACATTGGCCTTGGCTGAAAAATTTGTAGTGGGCAATTCTATAGTATATTCATTGTTCAAGGAATGAGCCAGGCATTAAAAAATTGTGCCACTGATGGTGGCATTGCCCAAGAAATGTCATATAGATAGAAAATGCTGCTGGTGAATGCTCAAACTTTTATCTACATTCCTCGACAAAGGATGAATCGCTCTTCCAACCAGGTTAGAATGTTGCTTGGTTCATTGTATTCCCCTATATGTTTAATGCCACTTTTGTAGGAAAGCCATAATTGAATCCTCAGGCTGCCAATCTCTGTAGTTCCATGCAGTGGTCTACCTCTTGCATTCCTTTTAGAATGTTTAATGGAACTAAGTGATGGGAAATAAGAGCTAATATGTTTGTAATGCTTAGTACTGATTTTTTTTGGCTTCACAAATGTCTGATGTGAGATGTGACCATTATAGGAAAATATTCGACACTTATACAAGTAAAATTATAACTGCTCTAAATAGTGTTATGAATCGCACTAGACACCAAACCGATTAGTTCGGTCTAGTCAAAATCAGTCTTTGACTGGTTTTTCAAAAATAGAAAGAAAGTTTAAGAAAAAAAATAGATTAAAAATATGGAATATATTACCAAACAATTTGCGTTACTTTGTTTACCAGGTCCAACCAGTCAAATGCTCACACTAGTATAATGGGCCAGAATCAATCAAACATTAGTGTTAAATGGTCTTTTACTAAACCTAGTTATTGTTTTGGATTACACTAGCCAAGGTATTGGTCAGCAGTACGAAATGAAAAAAAGCTGGCCTAACCTGGTTTTGATAAAGTTAAATGCAATATTCAATTACAGACAATTTTGAACTTAGCCATAAATTGTTGACTATTGTTACTTACTGAAAGTTAGAAGTCGAATGACGATCCAATTGTAACATCTCTCATAAAGTTTTGAAGAAAAAACCCGGTGAGACTCGCTTTTCCCCTTTGTCAATATGAACATTTGGATTAATACATTACCTTTTGTCCCATCGAGGACATACAATGATAAGAGGAAAAAAAAGAAAAAGAAGGGAAATAAATAAAGATTAATACATTACCTTTTCCCAGATTAGCTTTGCATTAAATAAGAGCTCTGAGCCCAAAAAAAGCCTCCTTATTCTCTTCACTAAAATGATTAATCTTGCTGATACTTCCTTAATAAGTGTTACTAAGAAACTACAGTTGTGATAAAACCACATACAAATTTACATGCATGCATCACATACTAAACAAGCAGCAACCGTTATTACCTTTGTGCAACAAGAGATAATGCACATGAAAGTGCTCATCAGTTTGGAAATGTTTCTTATGTTTAAATATCGTTTAAATCTCCGTTCTTTATACTTCATATTATACTATTGCAGTGCATTATGCCTTCACTTATCACCCTTAAATTTCTGCAAAAACCCTTGGGTTTTACCTACATTTTGGCGTTTGCATCATAGGCCCCAAGTGACAATTTAGTTTCTCACTTGTACAAAATTGATGCTCGAGGTGAGAAAAATGCATAGAAACTAATTTAACAACAGTAATCCCCACTAAGAAATCAGGATTGATCTTTGGCTTGAGTGTGCGTGAAGCTTGGTCAAGTAGTGTTTGCACGAGGTGAGGAAACATCATTTCCACATAGCAACGATCTGGGGAAGCTGAAGTTTAAGAGAAAGAAGTGCCTAATTAACTGGAATGGAGGATAACAATGATGCTTATAAGAAACTAAAGGAATCATAGGAAACTAATGAAATTTGAGAGAATTTTGGCTTTCCCATTATCACAATACAAAAAACAAGAAAAAAGAAAGAGAGAAGGCGTTAGTGAGCAAGAATAATACTACAGTTCATTGGCTTTATTTTTTTTTTTTTTTTTTTGAAGGTTAACAAATTTCATAGATATAAATGAGCATGTCTAATAAGGGATTTTCTACAGGGAGACCATTTATCTTTTGTACGTGAAGGTCTCAATCATTCTCAGTCATTAGGGGATTTTTCTACAGGGTGAGTCACGAAGTCTGAGAAATTTTATTTTTTTGAACTTTGTGTCTAGTCAATGACACTCTTACAACTACCCATTTTGAAATTTAAGGGATAAGAATGATTGTGACCTCCATGTACATAAGATAATTAGTCTCTTTGTATACAATCCCATATAATAGAGATGCACAATATTCAAAAAATGGGACATCTAAGCCCTGGCTTTGGGCTGTGTTTAGACCACCTTGTAAGGCCTGAGGATTGGGCTCGAACAATTTTCAGGCCGAGCTCTGTAGGATATGGTGATATCCAAAATCACATCCGTTAGGAAATCATATACTATTGGCATTAATATTGAAATTGACGAGTATATATGTTTGCTGGGATTCCTATTTTGTATGATGCGAAATCTCTTGTTTTTAGGAAATGAAAGTATGCAAGAAATAAATATATTTCCTAATGGGATAAGGATTTCTATCTTTTGTGGGATTCATAACCTTTTGGAATGTGTGCCTTATTTGGTTCACCTTATGGGAAAGGTAGACTTCCCTCTAGAGAGAGGCAAAGGCCTCTTGCATAGAGAAGGAGGAGCCTTTAGAGAGGGAAATAAGTTTCTAGTGAGAGAAACGGTTTTCTTGTACTTTGTGTGGAGAGAGATGTTTGTTTATTGTAGAGAAACTGTTTTTATGGTGATTTTGGCTAATATCCTCGTTGTAGAGAATGTCGATTTCTCGTTGCTCTTGTATCTCTATTTGGTACATTCGGTAATAGTTGCTAGAACTAAAGAGAATGAAGAATGACATGTGATGTCGGTTGGAGAGTGGTTCCAAGGGTTGTTCAATTGGGTATTAGCGATGGTTAGTAAGATACCTTTTGTATCCTAATATATGATATGTTCTCATCGGTATAATGGAGTTCAGTTAATCATGCCCGTAGATGCAGCCCTATAGGGTGAATTGCGTGAAATTTTGGTATTCTTTTTGCAATATTTCTTTCCTATTATATTTTTTTTGTTTATTGCTGGTTGTATTTTTTCATGCTATTTATTTGCTAAAAATCTACCCATTGGATTTTAGAGCTTCCACGTACAGTAAGTGGTATCATAGCCTAGTTTGGGGTTGTCGGTATGACGGAGAAAATTTCGAATGCAAAATTCATGGGGGTGAAATTTGATAGCAAGAAAAATATTTTTTAACATGAATACCAATAATTTATTTGGAAAAAATGGAAGATTCCATAAAGCTGTCTAATGAATATTTGGCATGGTGAGCAGGTGATTTTGATATCAAAGCTGTTCGATGAATATTGGCATGGTGAGCATGTGATTTTGATATCAAAGTGGAGATTATTGGATATAGTGATATCCAAAATCACCTCCACAATGAAGTCATGTACTATTGTGATTGACATTGATGTTGATATTGATATTGACGAGTTTCCATTTTTATTGGGATTCCTATTTTGTAGGATGTGAAATCTATTGCTTTAGGAAACCAAATTATACAAGAAATAAATATATTTCCTAATAGGATAAATATTTTTATCTTAGGTGGAATTCATAATCTTCTATATTGGAATTAATGATGAAAGAATTTGTGCTCTATTTCGATCAACTTATAGGAAATGTGGACTTTCCTCTAGGGCGAGGCAAGCTCCTGCAAAGAGAAGGAGAAACCCCTGAAGGAGCCTCTAGAGGGAGAAATGAGCTTCTAGTGAGAGAAACGGTTTTCCCATGCCTCTTTTGGAAAGAGAGACTTGATTTTTGTAGGAATCGGTTCACATGGGGGTTCTGGGTGATATCCCCTTTGTAGAGAGAATGTAAGTTGCTTGTTGCTTTCGTATCTCTATCTGGTCTGTTCGATAATAGTTGTTAGAAGTAAAAAGAATGAGAATAATATGTGATATCGGTCGAGAGAGTGGTTTCAAGGGTTGTTTTAGTGAATATTGTCGTTGATTGTAAGATACCTTTTGTATCTCAATATATGATGTATTCTCGTTTGTACAATGGATTTCAATCTGCCATGCGTGTGGTCGTGGCCCTTTGAGATGAACTACATAAAATCTTGGTCTTCTTTTTGCGGTATTTCCTTCCTTCTTATTTTTCTTGTTGCCGGCTGTGTTTTTTTTTGCTCTTTATTTGCCAAAAATCAACTCATTGCATTTTAGAGCTTCCATGCACAACAAGCTCAGCCTAGCTTTGGCCTGAGCCCAAACATTGTGTAATGCACACATACATTTATGTCACCAAAACAAGTCCAAACCTGGCCCAACCGATTAACTTTTGGGCCTAGCTTGGGCCTCAGTGGTATATTTGGCCTGCACCCAGGCCACAAGTATATTTCCTGGCCAGGACCTAGCCTGAGCCTAGCATTTTGGCAGTCCAATATGTTACCTTATGTCTACAAAATTCTCAAGTGAAGTCTTCAACATCCATCCCTTTCTAGTTGATCAGTAATCTCATTTGTCTCCCTCCATTAATGGCGAAAGGAGATATCGTGGTTGTTGATCAACTAGAAAGTTTTCCAATGCTATGCCTGATAGCCTCCTGTAAAGTCTTTCTACTTTCCCAATGTAGGACGTTAAAGGACCCCCCTTCTTCTGTAAGTTCATAATGACTATCGATTTCTTAGTTCAATAAGCAGGGCCATGCTTCAGGTTCATTTGCATCCCAAGTTATCAGTGGAACCGAGAATAGAACATTAGAACCCTCCCTAGATGATCACCTTATACTGCTTTAACACCAGCTGGCCGTGCTTTCCTTTCTGAGCTTCCATCAAAATTCAATTTGATTGCCTTAGGTGAAACCCATTTACCTGAGCAACTTATCTGGTTAGGCCTGCTCGACATTATTCTTGCCACTTGTCTCAAAGTCTGCTACCGAATATCCAAAACCCTTTTCTAGTTGTAACCCATGAGATAATCAAGTTGTTAATCGTATCGTTTACCCATCATGCACCATGGTGCTTGAATTTAAAGATGTGACTAGATTACCCAAAGCACATTCAGCTTACTCATCCTCCATCTTAAGGCTCTGGCCAGAACCTCCAGGGCTTGGACAAGTCCTGATTCTGGGAATGCCTATTCTCCATTGCTCCTTGCTTTGATTTGTTTTTGTAAAATGAGAAAAATGAAACAAAAAGAAGGAACCTCGAAACTGCACTATCCAAAACACTTAAAATTTCTTGGTTTGACATTCTTCTATTGCCATGCAATTTTGATACTCCAAACAAGATAACCCAAGGCATTTAAAATTGTATCCTTTATGTCCAGTCCTATTAAAACTCTTGGAAGCAGTATTAGAGGTTTAGAGTTACAACCTTGTAATGGTTATTGGAGCTTTCTCTTTCATACTGGGGGATTTTGGGGACCAAGGGCCAACACTGATTCATCTGATGAATATTCCAGCATTTTAGGCAGTTCTTGGAATAGAATAGACTTTGTAGATTTATTCCCTGCAACGTTATGGCGAAGGACTTGAACAAGAGGCAGACAATGTGGTGCTCCTCTAGTAGGATAATCTAAGGCTGTTTTGGGATTGGTGGCTTTAAAATGCATGTGGAAGTTATCTTTGTCAGTGTGTAATACATTCGCTCTACTTTTGGCAAGACGTTTATATATGGTGTTGATTTTATACTGTAAAAGTAGGTGCACCTTAACAAAAAAGTTGTTCCGGCTCTGGGAACCCTCACAGTGATCATCTTGACATGTAGATGTATAGATATGAAAAGAAAAGATTTTAAATCCTAAAAGTAAAAATAATGCATCTTGTGTAATACATAATTTGGACCATCCAATTTCAAGATTTTGAAGTGTTTATAGATCTGCTTGATCGATGAGATCTTTAGAGTATTCAAGTTCATAATTAGGGGTGGAAATAGATATCTAGGCTATTGTAGGGGCTTTCGACACTGGAAATGCATTTGCCTGCTAAGTTTAGGTTGAGCCAACCATTGAATCCGGTCAAGGTTTGGATCTATCCACTAGACCTAGAGTAGATTGGGTATGAGTTCCACCCAGATTGGATTGGGTTGGGTCAACAGGTCCGGTCTAGGTCGGGGTTAATTGATCCAACCTGGTGTGTGTGTACACACACACATACACACATATATATATAGGTGCGATTTGTATAACTTAGTGGCATCATGAAAAAGGTGGGCTGCAGCTCCAAAAATGCAATTCCAAGCACTGGAAACCCCTATTAAAAAAAAAAAAAGAAAAACCCAAAAGCAAACTAAACTATAACTGTATTAATAGTTCAAGAAAGATGAAAAAATATATAAGAGATGAATTTAGTAAGAAATTGTTTTATAGCCGGAAACAATTCAGAAAAATATACCACTTGATAAGAAAAATCTCATAAATATCAAAATTATGTATAAAATACTTATAAATTGATTTCGTATAAATGATGGAATTCAGCAAGACAAGAAAAGACGAGTGTAGCTCAGATGAGTATGTTGCGCTGTATGAATAGTAAGACAAGAAATGATAGTATTCAAAATGAATATATTCAAAGAATTTATGTGGCTTTAATAGGCGATAAAATGAGGAAAAATAAACTTAAGTAGACTAGTCATATGTAGCATAGATCTAATACAACATTAGTTAGGAGGTGCAACTTGGTTCAAGTGGAAGGCTCTAAAAGAACAAAGGGAAAGCCCAAAAGAACATGGATGGAAGTAATAAGATAAGATATGAGGACTTATAGTCATAATGAATGTATGGCCATTGATAGAGCATAATGGTGAAACAAGATTCTATATAGTTGATGACAATGATTTTAAGAAAATATAATTTTGAAATATTTTAATTTTAATTTTTTTATAACCAATTTTGTACTTTGAAACTCGGCTGTTGTCAAAGTGACTCAGACAAGTCTGAGTTGACTTGGACGAGTTTTAAAACCATGATAAGAATTAAGGAATTAGATTTTTCCTACCATATTAGTAAGTGATCAATGCTTGATGGGCTAAAATGAATTGGACATCTAAGGTCTACTTAACTAAATTTGAAAACTAGGAAGACCTAGAATATAAAAAGCTTAAATACTAAATTTCTGCAAATGATAGGATCTCAAGCCATGGATATGGCCGAGGGACCAAGAAAAAAGTTTGCACATGAAAATTTTCTTAAATGGAGTGGACAATGATAATATGAACTCTGTGTACTCATCTATGTAGCACTAAGGCAGTGGTCCACCGATCTAAGAAGCCCAAATACACGTAGTGGTAGAGATACAGATACGTAGAATAGGAATACAACTCAGCATCTTTCAAAATCACACCCACAATTATGGTACGAGTATCTTAACTAACACGCATATATGGAAAATTTGTCGGAATACACTTAACATATTAATTATTTAGCTTTTTTTGGTACTACTACAGCTCCTACCTATTTTTAGAAATAATTAGTGGTTTTTGAATGCGTAAGTGGGAGTAGAAACTTAGACTAGTAGCTGAGGCACAAGTGGTTCTACCACCACGACCTCAACCCCATTCCCAAAGTGGAAAGTCAGTGGGGATTTGGGCCCCTACCCTTTGGTGAGAATGGAGTTCGAGAAATGCATACAATAAAACCATTTTTTTGTTATAGAAAAAGGTCACAACCATTATTAATTGTTGGATGTGAAATCGAGCGGTTGATGATGTGTCATTAGTTGGACACGATGTCCAAAATAAAAATTTTTAAACGTCGTGACACACTTTAGTTTATTGGATTTCATAGCCAATGGCTAAAAGTGATTGTGACCTCCTTGTACCAAAAGCAAATGGTTTCATAGTAGACAATCCCGTTACTCATATGTTCATACTTGCCCTTACCATACTCCAATTTGTTAGTTTCCACCGCATGTCTAGGGTTGAGCCCTGGGATTTGACGGCGGACTTGTAAAGCTACCTACACATGCTTTATGCCCAATCATTCGGGATAACGCTCGCATCCTCTGTCTTACCGCGACTGCTGGCACAGAGTTAGCTGATGCTTATTCCTCGGATACCGTCATTGCTTCTTCTCTGGGAAAATAAGTTCACGACCCATGGGCCTTCTACCTCCACCCAGCATTGCTTTGTCAGGCTTTTGCCCATTGTGGAAAATTCCCCATTGCTGCCTCCCATAGGAGTATGGGCCGTGTCTTAGTCCCAGTGTGGCTGATCATCCTCTCAGGCCAGATCATCGCCTCGGTAAACTATTGCCTCACCAACTAGCTAATCAGATGTGAGCCGCTCCTCAGCCTACGGGGTATTAGCAGCTGTTTCCAGTTGGTTCTTACACGTTACTCACCGTCCACCACGGGAAATACCACTTCCCGTCCAACTTGCATGTGTTAAGTGTGCCGCCAACATTCATCTTGAGTCTGGATCGAATTCTCCATGAGATTCATAATTGCATTACTTATGATTTTGAGTTGAAAAGTAGAAAAACTGAGGCATATTTTGGTAAATTTCTCAATAATATTACAGCATGTAGAATGTAGTAAGCTATCTATCCAACACATTGACAAAATGCATAATTGTAGAATGCATTAAGCTATCTATCGAACGCATTGATATATATATATATATATATATATATACCACATCATAATGCATAGTTCAATATTTTTTTTTTTTGTCACATATAAAAAAGGGGAGGAGGAGGCTGCAAACAGGGATGCGACACAAGGACTTCCCACGATGTCACCTAGAAAGAATTCTCTTGCCCAAGTATGCTTAACTTTGGAGTTCTGATGCGTTCCGGTATATTAGTTCTGGTATGATCGCACCCATGATTTCATACTATGATTTTTATAGTTTGTCATTTTGTAATTACAAGTATTGCAGCAGAATCGAGTTTTGGCACTTGCAACAACGGCAATTTAAGCATATACCAATATCCATGCATCTTAACCAATAATCCCGTTATCTGGGTCTAAATTCTGTACTTTTTAAAAATCCTATAAAAACTAAAAGAAGTTTGCATCTGATTATAGGACTCCTTTCTCACCCTCGACTTGTTCCTTAAAGAAATATGGATCCTGAAAAACAAAAATTTTAAGTAACTGTAATGCTTTTCATGGAAAATTTCAAGCATGCTACCATAAGACAACATTAACCCCTTTCATAGATTGGACTTAAATGCCTAACATTAGAAATGTACTTTCAGAGAAATATAAGAGAAACCAAAAAGAAGATTTTGAATAAAAATTAGCAACGCTTAAAATGAAATTTTTGCCTTCCTTTTTCAAAGGACACAGCTCAAATCAAAGGCACTCAGAAGCATAATTCAAGATGAGGGAATGGCAGAGGTCAACACAAAAGAAGACAGCAAACACGAGACACCAACAATAAGCATAATTCAGGATGAGGGAATAACAAAAATGTATGAAATGTTAGTTGGATGCCTCCTCATTAAAATTATATAAAACTCAACTTTGATGGAAGTTTGATTAGAAATTCAGGCCCTGCAGGTTTTGGCGGTACTATTAGAGATCAAATGGGTAACTACAAGTTCACCTATTCGGGGCCATGTGGACATACAACAGTGAACGAAACTAAGGCAAAAGCTTTCTCGGAAGGTTTAAAAATAATAAAGAATCTTGAAGGCCAAAAGATGATTGAAGATGATTCAAGCAATATCATTGCTTGGGCAAAAGGAGAAATGAAACCATCTTGGAGATTATGCAGGATTTTTGACGAAATTTTTTTTTTCATTTTAAGTTATCTTATTGTTTTAGAGAAGCTAATATGGAAGCTGATGTTTTAGTAAAGAGTGGTGTACACCAATTGTTGGTACTTTACATAATAACTAATTTAAAAAACTCCTCGGTGGTTACACCACCTAATCTTGAACCTCCTTGTAATCGCTCATGGGTGAATGAAATTTATAATAACTAATTTTAAAACAAGAACATTTTTGGGTGAATACGCCAACAAGAAGATTATTGAAGGAAAATAAGCTAAGGTTAAAATTGAGCATTGTATATCCTTAATTCAAGGAACATAACTCCAAGTGTAAGTCCAGTAAGATAGTTGTGAGCCTAGCTCGGGGAAAGGGGATGGCAGAGGTGCATACAAAAGCTCTTTGTTGTCTAAATTTTCACCGAAAAAAGAAAAATTTCCAAAAGATTCTCAAAAGGTGGGTACGTGATCAAATATGATCCTTGCCAAAAAAAATTCCTTGGCAAGATTTTGCCGCAAGTTCAGAATTAGGTGCAATAACGTATCTCCCATTACTACTTCTTGTGCCCATTTCATTTTGTATTCCCTTTCGTGTCTGTGACGTATAGCTTATTTTGGAAATCGCATTTTGGAGATCAGCCCATTTTTGAGTCCCAGGAGAGCAAATCTATTAGTGTATCCATTGCTCTGTCTGCTATGTGGGCTACATGTGCAGAAAATCTTGAAGTTATGTTGCAGAGTAAAATGCGTGCAATAAAGTATTGTGCCCAAACCTCCCAGTTTATTCTTATTCATGGCATGGGGCCCTTTGAGGTTCTAATGTGTGAAAGTGCCCTGCGATTGGGGCCCTTTGAGGATCTAATGTATAAAAGTCGCCTCTCCGAAGAAGTCATTTCGTTTGTGGTTCCATAAGGTATATGAGTCCTTGAACAGGAGGCCATCAGGAAAGAAACACCAATTACTCTACCCCACGACCTTCTCTTTGTTTCACTATTCCCATCACTCATTCAATCACTTGCTATTTCCTTCATCCTTGCTTTTCCCTTTCCCCCCCCATCATATTGGTAAATCAGTCTTGCTTCATCTGTGTGGCCTACGAGCCTAATGCACGCACAAAATCGGGACAAGTACGATGTAGCCGAATACGATGCGGTATTAGCCAAAGCACAGAGTACCTAAATGCCCACATTCACTGGTTTTGTTATCACATGCAATGTGTGCTAACGACTTCTAAGTCGATGGGGTGTAAGCCCATCATATACCCCATGGCTCCGGAATTTTGGTCAATCCCTGTGACATGTTGAATGGCTATTCCTGTGAAGAAGGTGGTGAAGTTTGACAGGTGAGCTTACATGAGGCAAGGCCTAAACTGTCTTGCCTTCTGATCGGCAATGCTATTTGGTCAGGTTGGAGCAAGGAACTGTGGGAATTGGAGCAAGAAATTGTGTTGGAGTGAGAAATTGTTCACTATTTGGTAGTTTCTAATTCAAGTTAAAAGTGGCATAACTTTTGGAACCTGAGCATTGCGATTCCAACTGTATTGGAGAGCTTTAGGTGTCTGCCTATGTTACGAGAGCATGAAGGTATTTATAGCCGACCCCAAATAGTTAAAAAAAAGCTCTGATGATAATGATGAAAAATTGTAAACCATAGATTGTCCCATATATGCATGGCTAAAAACTACCAATACTTTGTTATCTAAATGAACAAGAGTTTATATTGTGCTTTTAAATTTTAGATCTTGATCAGATGGTTGAAAATATTTGTCATAGCTTAAATTTTAATTTTAGTTTTTTTTTACAAATTAGATGAACCTGTAATTTTAGGTGTATCTACTTGATACTATCACACACCATATAAAAATGCAAAAAATAATTTTCAAAAAATTAAAATGATCAAATTACCCCCACCATATTCTATGGCTAGTTTGGTCATTTTAAGTTTTATGAACTATTTGTCTTATTTTATTCTTGTGCGCGCTGATATGCAGAAGACACGACCAAAATTTCATATTGATATGATTTATAAAAATAAATATTAAAATTCAAACAGTAACATGCATATTCAACCATTTGATCGCATCTCCCTGTTGTGCCCAATTGCCTCTAGATTTTCTAAGGAGCCCAATCTACTGTTGATAGGACTTCCTCTAAATATGTTCCTTTCTGTTATACTTATGAGGGATTGACTTTCAGGGGTCTTGGGAGTTCTAGTAGCCCTAGGATTCTGAATTATTTGGTCAAAAGTCAAACTTTAGAAGCCCTAGAAGACCTAAAACTCTTGGGACTCCTATTCCAAATTCAATATCTAGCAAGCCTATATAAACACCTTCGTGATGCCTTAACTTAAAACTCTTAGGCTAAAGAAACCTTAGAAAGTTAAAAACCCTAGAGCCTAGGTCTTCCCTAACATTAAGACATTCAAATATTAGAAAACTTGGGTCATAAAATCCTAATTCTTTGCAGTTAAATACAAGTCATGAAGCTCTAAATTAAGTCTCAGAAGGAACATGCCCTAAGCAATCAAAACCCTAGGAAGATCATCTCCTAAGCAATCAAAACCCTAGGAAGATCATGCCCAAGTAAAATTCCTCTTTTAAGTTGAAATCTTATCAGATTCAAGCAAATTTATCCAGGGTCGAAGATAAAAAAGCTTCAATGATTAGTCAAATCCAAACCACCAACTTCGGGTGCTAGAAATCAAGACCAGCTTCCAAGTAATTCTCTCTTAATTTTCATTTTATTTTATTTTATTTTTTATTTTTATTTTATTTTAGTTTTCCTAGTTTCTTTTCTTGATTTTACATGATCTCAAACCGGCTTTGCCAATGGTGTATGAGGAGAAGTCTTGCTGTTGCAAACTCATCTTCTCATATGATGTAAATCGACAGATCTCGATCTTTCTTTCCAAATTTTAAATTGATTTAGATTGAGCATAAATCAAAGATGATTTTACCTGAGATCTTCTCAAGATTTGGTTGTAAATACCTAGTGTGTAACTATTACTAAAAGATAAACAAAATGTTCACAAAGAGACCATTTACTTTTGGTACAAAGAAGTGACAACTACTATTAATTGTATCATTGGAAATATATCATTGACTAGGCACAATGTCCAAAAACAATTTTTTTTGAATATCGTGACACATTTCAATCTATTAAATATCATGTCCAATGGCTAAGAGTGATTGTAGCCTTCTTATACAAAAAATAAACAGTATCATAATATACAATCCCAAAAGATAATTGGTACTTTTGTCATTTATGGGGAAAATCGAAATTCTCACCAAAAGATACTGGTATTGTACTAATGAAATTTCAGGACACTAACTTCTAAAATATAATTGAGCTACCTATAAAAAGTAAACAAAAATAGTGAATATGGTGAACATTAATAAAACCCATTACATGGAGAGCCTTCACCATTTATGGTGAACATCAATAAACCACATCGCTTTTAGAAACTTAGTACGCAATTGGATGGCAGGGAAAAATTTGTATTCGATTAATTTACTGGAAGTAAAAAATAAAAAAAAAAGGTCTTGTTTGCACAAGGTCACAACCTTAAACAATCAACGTAAGGCACACCTCCAAATTTTATCATAAGATATAATTTTGATGTAAAAAATTCTTAGGATGGTATGAGAATTCATTTTTATCTCTAACGATAAAATTTTAAACTTAAAAAATGATTCAAATCAATTAGATCTATAAACATATGAAAATTTTGAAAATGGATGGTCCAAATGATGTGTTGCAAGATGAATTATTTTTGGGATTCAAAATCTTTGTCTTTTCATAGTCTTGCATTTCAATGTTGAGATGACCAATTAGAGGGATATTTGATATAAAAATAATCTTTTTTTATGGATTTTTAGGTGCACAACCTTATGTAACAAAAGAGCAGTGTGTTCCCCCAAATGCCAAACATGATGTTCCGCCCACCTGAATCAGATGTGAGGGTTTAGAGGGGGAACATGCTATCATTCCACACTGAAATCCCTAATGAATTCCATACAAAAAGTAGAGTCAAATGAGGCTTCACCACATATAGAACATATAATTGCTATGGCTAACCATCCAATCTAATGGATGGTTGTGATAGCTTTAGTTAATAATGTCCCAAGTTCACATTTGAGTGCTTGATCAGACAACTCATAGTGTATATTGTGTTTGATTTTTTTTTTCCCCCCGTTTTATCTATCGATTTGATGTTAAATTTGGAGCCTATTCACTTCGTACCTAATAAAAAATTGGGACAACGATGTGTACCCCATCTCTAAAACTTTTTTAATCTCAAATAATCCCCTGGTCTTATAAAAAGCCCATGGAGCCCCCCAAGTTGAACAAAAACTGATATCTTTCTCATTGTCCAAATTACATAATTTACCTTTTTTTTTTTTTATAATAACCTTATCATAGAAATTGAGTTTGTGATGCCTCTTTTAACTTACTTGTGAGGTTCATGAGATGAGAAGAGAGAGAAAGCGAGAGACAGAGATAGAGAGAGATAAATATTCAAGAAAGGTTGTTAGAGAGAGAAAGAGAGGAAAAGGTTTACGGGTGAGGGAAAAAGTGAAAGAGAAAGGGAGAGAGTTTTTCTATTAACATGGTGATTAAGAAAAAAAGAAAGATAAATTCTATAATTTGGACAATAGAAAAGGTAAGGAGGGGATTAAACGTCATTTTTTGTTTAATTTGAGGGTTCAATGGGATATCTATAGAATCAAGGGGTTATTTGGGATAATAATTTTAAAGAGAAAGAATATTCATGATAAAACAAGATGCTCAAAATACCCTGAAAGTTACATTTGTATTTAATCATTTATTTTTATCAATAAATTTTTTTCCTTATTTGTATTTGGTGCCCATATAAGAAGTAGGCAAGTCCCCAAATTTTATATAAAAATAATTTATATAAAAAAAAAGAAATAAAAATAATCGCGAGCTGGACATTATAATTGAAATGATTACAAATATTTATTCAGATCAAACAATTGAGAATAGCGATCACAAAAGCTTTGGCGCCTCATACAAAAGTTTCCCTCTGTAAAAACCCACATAGGGTCTTAACAAAACCATGCATGTTAAACGATGCCTAATTTCAACTTTGACCCCTCAGTAAAGGAAACGAATTGCTCACGTGCTACAGTGAGGTGAAATGTTGGATTTTATGGGTGAACCTGGGGCAATATGAAAGCAGATTGATTAATAGTTCTTTACTAATACTAATTGGTGTGCGTTTAAGTTCTTCAAACAAGTTCGTACTTAAGATACATAAAAGCAAACGATCAAATAATTATCTCACATGTACGAATACACAAGTACAATAAGATCTAAAGCATCAACACGAGACACAATCAATAAAAAGATGGTGAGCCAACATGCGCCTGTGCACAGGTTAAGGGCGCCACTCACGCTAATGCAAAATGCAAAGTATACCTCATAAACCCTCACCCCGATTTCAATGCACGCTTAAGCCTCCTCTCCCTTGAGTTCTAAGAATACAGTGAAAGAGGGTAAATATAGATTTACTTTCCAAAGCCTATCATTTGAAATGATATTATTTTGAAAATAAAAACTCTTTGTATTCTTTCAAAGCAAAAATACAAAAGACAGTATTTCTTTTATCAAAGCTAATTTTATTATTTTTCACCATAATATATTAACTAAACCAAAATCAACGAGTTACTAGCATTTAAGCTCATAACATAACTGGAAGGCACTTTAAAGTGCAACCATGTTATGAAATTGAACCTTATAGATAATTGTTGTTGATAGATTCAATTTACTGGACTTTTTCCACTACGAGTTTTTTTTATGATAATATTTACTTGATATAAAGCATTCCCAATAAGAACGGGATTCCAGTATTACATAGATAAGTAAAAAAAAAAAGAGAGAGAAAAGTAAAGGTAAATCTAAAACAAGGCAGCTTCCTAATATAAACATCCTGAAATCTTAAAAAAGAAATATAGAACCAAGTTGTGGGTGTAGGAAGTGACTTGAAATTTGGAATTATGAAAGGGATTGACATGATAGCTTACACAAAATATTTATGTTTTGAAAAAATATATAAAGAGACCATTTACTTTTAGTATAAAGAGGTCACAATTACTCTTGTTCGTCGAGTTTCAAATTGGGTGGTTTTAAGAGTGTCATCAACTAGGCTCGAAGTTTTTTAAAAGAATAAAAATCTCAAACTTCGTGGCACATCCTAAACCATCCAAGTTGATATCTAATGAGTATAAGTATTTGCGACCTTGTAAAAAAGATAAATGGTCCCATAATATACAACCTCGTTATGTCTTAATGTTGTTTATATATTTACGTTTTTCAATAAGGCATAACTTGAAATGCATAACAGTTATTACTTAAAAATAAATGCTCTATAACTCCATAATGAGTTTATTTGAAAATTTCTAATAAATTTCCACTTGAAACGAACGCACTCGATAATTTCCTAATAAAAATACCACATTTAATATCAGGATAATGATAATGTTTGAACTCAAGCTAAGCTTTATTTTTTTAGATCATCAAATATTTCCTTGGAAAATGCTGACATGCCCACACATCTTATTGCATTAAGTTTTTGAGATTATGTGGTGCATATGGTATGATGCTCTTCGTATTTGTGATGTATGTAATATGAGCTTTTAGTATCTGCAATTTTCTCATGAACTAAGATTATTTTATGCTCCTCGGCTAAGATATCTATGTGTGAAATATATCTTGCTTTGTCTCAATTATTTATCTTTATACTATATTTATTTTGCTCTATTATTTAACCCACTACAGTGAGATATTGGAGGCAACCGATAATAAAGGTCATAAAGCTTATTGCTCCAAATAATAAAAACACAATGATAGCAGTTTCTGACATATTATACAAATTGTTTTTGAATATTGTTTCATTATGTTATTATATGCCTGTTGCATACGGATACATCTGTTGCTGTAGAGGTCAGGTGTACCTTCAAATTTGATCATAATATATAATTTTGATGTAAAATGTTCTTAAGATTATCTCAAAATCTATTTTTATATCTAATTATAAAATTTTAAATTTCAAAAATGGTTAAAATCAAGTAGATCTATAAACATATAAAAATCTTGAAAATGGACGGTGTAGATAATATGTTGTAAAATACACTATTTTTTAGACTTAAAATATTTTTATTCTTCATGGTCATACATATTTTTCAACATTAAAACTACTTTTTCTTATGGATTTTTAACTTGCATCCGTAGCTCTACATTATAAGGTTGCAACCTTATATAAACTTTATATATATATATATATATTATATTTAAATTTTAGTTTTATTTCTACAAATCCAAATCATATAAAACTTGGGGCGTCCACTCTTCTCATCAAGCGCACCTAAAAAAAAATATTAAAAATTGATTCACAAAAATTAATTGACCAAACTACTACTAAAATTTTCATAGGTATTTTGGTCCATTTAATTTATATGAATTATTTTTTAAGTATTTTTATTAGTATTTTTCTATTTTTATCTATAAATCATTTATTTACATATGATGTTGGTGTTTTCAATAAAATAGAAAACTATATTTGTTTCTTTTATTTTTTTCAAAAACCTATGTATTTGGCATTATTGAAAATAAACTAAAGTACACAAGCCACTCTGTTAGTGATTACCCAAAAACTAGTCCATAGTATAAAAAGGGTCGGATCTCCTAATCAACATGATCTATTAATTTCTTGAACCATCTCTTTATGAATTTGTACAATCTTATCCAAAATACCTTTTCCATCTCTCCCCATTGTCCCTTTCTAGAGACTAGATCTCTCTCTATCTCAAGAACACTTTCATAAGCCCATATCGTTTCGTAATTCATTTATGTAGATCTTGTAAGATATAAACCCTTGAACCTTGCATGTTGGTGTAAACCTAAACGAACTTATATATCAAGATCCAAAAATTAGTTTGAGTTTTTTTTTATGGAGATTTGGAATCTTTGAAGCCCTCTTAATACATTTAGGGAAAGGTTTCTATGCTTGCCCATATATTTATTAAGAAAAGCATTCTTCAGGAATAGGGAGAATATATTGACACAATTAAGCCTCAATAGGGAGAATATATTGACACAGTTAAGCCTTAAAAAAAAGATCAATTAGGTGCTTTAATCAAGAAATAAAGTGTTACTTTTCAAAAATCTTTTCATTTGTGTAATTCCTCAAGATTTAGTTTAAAAATGAACAAATTTCCCAACGGGTTTGTGAGGGGCTTTGAGCCTTGAATCATATTTTCGCTTTTTAGAGAGAGAAAAACAGGATGTGCCCAAGTATTATGTGTTTCTTTCCATGGTCTTAAGGATTATAATATATTTCCCTCTGCATAGTAACTTGTATTTATTGCTTATTTTAAATGATTTTAGGCGCTTTAGAACATCGGTAACCTATTCACAAAGACACGCAGAACATCATATTTATTGCTGAGATAAATGCTACTAGTTCTAAAGAAGAGAATTTGCGATGGAGAGCCGAATTGTCACCCAATTGCTGACTTAGATGAATTGGTTTTCTTGAATAATATTTTGATTTAGAAGAAATTTGAGAAATATTTTGATTCAGAAGAATAAGGAGACAAAGTAGGACACGTGACGTGGTAGATTTTATAGGGAGATTTTTTTGGGGATGGAAGCTCTAAAGAATGAAGCAAGGTAACCTGGTAAGAATTCTACATGCCCAAGATGCAGATGTAGATTTGGAAGCTCTAAAAAATGCCCATGATCCATGTATAGATTTGGAAGCTCTTCTACATGCCCATGATCCACGTGCATATTTGGAAGCTCTAAAAAATGCCCATGATCCATGTACAGATTTAGAAGGTCTAAAAAATGAAACAACCATGATCCATGCCCATGATGCAGGTGCATATTTGGAAGCTCTAAAAAATGCCTATGATACATGTACAGATTTAGAAGCTCTAAAGAATGAAACAACCATGATCCATGTGCAGATTTGGAAGCTCTAAAGAATAAAACAACCATGATCCATGTGCAGATTTGGAATGAAACAGCTAAACTCTCTGGAAGATAGAGGGAATTGGAAGATAGAGAGAATAAAGAAAGCACAATTTCCATTTTGTCAAGAGGAAATGGAAAAGACATCCCTCTAGTTTTTCTTGTTTGGAATGAAACAGCTAAACTCTCTGGAAGATGGAGGGAATTGGAAGATAGAGAGAATAAAGAAAGCACAATTTCCATTTTGTCTGGAGGAAATGAAAACGACAATCCCTCTAGTTTTTCTTGTTCCATATCCTTTAAAACTATATGGATTGTTTTCTCCAAGGTCATATTACCACGTACTAAATTTCATATTCATTCAATTTGTGTAAAAACATTAAAATTAAAATACCTTAAAATTAAAATACCTTGAGGCGTCGCATCTAAGATCAAACGGTGAATGGAGTAGCTCACTTAAACAAAATTAGATGATTGGATGGTGTAGATCTTCTATAATCTAAGCGAGTATAGAAACGATTCCCTTAAAGGTACACCTTAAAATTATTTCAGCTCTAACTACTATTTAATACTTACATATATTTTTTTATGAATTCATATAACTGACCCCAATTAGTTAGAAAAAAGTTATGATAACGACAATGATGCATTTTTTATTAATTAAATCCTACTTAATTTCATTGAAACGTACCCAACCTTATTGCAATGTGGTTTAGAAATTGAGAGGCACTGGCCTTACAAGACACTACCCTCCCACGTGCCCATCTTTCTCCCTTTCTTCTGCCTTAATCATTAAACCCCACCAAGCCCATTAACCCCCTTTCTTCTACCTTAATCATTAAACCCCACCAAGCCCTTTAACCCATAAGCTTTAAACCTTTGAAGCTTGAATCCAATCCACTTGAAGTTTGGCAAACGAAGTGAAGTTTATAGAATATTTCATCTTGGAGACTTCGATTGGAACAAGTGAACAAGAGGGACATTTTGATAATTTAACCTACTTATACCCTTACTTGTTTTGATTCCTAAATATCACTTTTATTAAAAAATCTTGTTCTAGGTTTTGGAAACCAAGAACAATTGGAGTATTTTGATCATTGCACCCTACTTAAACCATCTAAGACAAAAATATCACTTTTATTAAAAAAAATATTGTTCCAGGTTTTAGAAACCCAGAACAATTGGGGTATTTTGATAATTGCACCCTACTTAAGCCATCTAAGACATATGATATAAATATCACTGCTTTTTTCAATGCTCCAAATTTGGAATATAATAGTTTAAATGAAAAATACTTGGTCTAGATTTAAAACTAAAAAAAAGGTATTTAGATTATTTAACTCAATTGAATTAAGTGGCTCAAATTACTAAAGTTTGACCAGTCCAGGCACTTACAAGAAAACATTGTTGAGGCACCTAAGTGAAAAGATATTTAACTACTTGACGAATTAGTTGATTTAATTATCTTGTTGTTATCTAACTTTGAGAAATAGTTTTACTCCCAATTTGAGAAATAGTTTTACTCCCAATGATGTTTGGGATAAATAGCACCCATCATGACATCATTATATTTTTTGAGAGGGGCAACGGCTAATAATTTTTTCGTTAAGAAATTATCAAGAATCATTCAGTGAAATTACATGGAACTCTTATTTGTGTTGAAGGATTTGCTGCTAGTTAGCGTGTCCCATTTTTTGATTTGGTAGGTGAGGCACTTTGGAGTTTTAGTTTGAGAGATGATAATTGGTGTTCTATTTTATTAGGATGATCATTGGTCTTCTTTTATTTTGTTTTGATTGATGAGGCACATTTCAAAACATAGCCAGCTACGATCGCTTTTTCTTCTCAATTTTTCTATTGAGATTTCAAATTCTTCTTTTGTTTTAACTGTTTCTGGGATGAGCTTTGGCTAATTGAAAGATAAGATGAAAAAGTCAGGGCAGAAATTGAAAGATAAGATGAAGAAGTTTGGGCAGAAATTGAAGGATGTGAAGAAGAAGTTTAACACAGAAAAAAGAAATTGAAAAAAATATATTTCTCTCCCCCATGAAAAAAATATATAGGTACTTATATTTTATTTTATTTCTCTATTGATCATTAAAATGTTTTTCTGTAGCCTTATAGATATTAAAAAAATCTTTTTGCTCTGGCTTTTGGATTCTACATAAAACAATCCTCTTATCCTTGGAAATCGACTCCATGAAATGTATAAGTTTTCTTAATAAATATTAGGCATGATTGATTACAAATACATGTCTAACTTTTCTTAATAAATTTTAGGCATGTCGTCTTTTATAGATTCGATGTACGGTAGTTTGTTTTTTCTAAGTTCTCCATCATAACAACAACATGGTTGTTGGTTTTTTTACCAATGTGCCTACACTACACTCGTGGTATGTCATTTGTAGTCCTTTTGTGTCATTTTAATGTTGCTTATTGTTGTTAACGTGTGGATATGTATCATATTAATATTAATGCATATTATGGATATGCATCTGTATGGATACATATCTCTTGACAAGATTTATGCATCAGTAAAGTTCTTGGATCTTGTGGCTAGTGGCCAGTTGCATTCATCTTTTGAATTTTGTTTTGGACAAGTCCTATCCACCGTTTCTAATATTTAGATATTAGAGATTAAACCGAGAGCTAAAAAGGGTGATGACCTTACCATCTTATGCTCGGGTTATGATAGGTAGGCAACCAATGTAAAATCTTGTCAAAACTTATCATGAATCCTAAACCAACAATATCTATTAATGCTATGGTGTTCCCCAAAAGCTACGTGTTGTACAAGAACTCGAACTTATCATGAATCCTAAACCTACAATGTCTGTTATCTGTTAATGCTAGTGTTCCTCAGAAGCTACATATTGTACCCGAACACTGTACCAGAACTCGGGTATAATAAGAAATGAACACGGGATAGCTAGGGCATTCCCTAGAAGCTACGCGTTGTACCGGATCTCGAGTATAGTGAGAAATGAGCAAGGGTTATCTAAGATGTTCCCCAGAAGCAATGCGAGGGCATGGTTGCGGTGAAAAATAGGAAAGGGTTCTCACAATATCTGTGTGGTGAAAAATAGGCAAGGGTTCCCACAATATCCTGAATGAATGTGGGTAAAGAAGCTAATCTAATATAATATGATTTGTTTAGCCACATGGAATATAAGAATACTTATAAGAAAGAGTATAAAGTTAGTGGATACAATGAGACATAGGAGAGTAAACATAAAGAAAAAAAACTAAAGAAATAAATAGGTATAAACTTTGGTATGCATGATACAATAATAATAGAAATGGCGTAGGCATAATAGTAGATAAAGATCTAAAAGATGAAGTAGTTAATGTCAAAAGAATAGGTGATATATTCCTATTAATTAAACTTTTATTAGGGGAAAAGATAATTAACATAATTAGTATTTATGCACTACAAATAGGATTAGATGACATAATTTAGAGATAATTTTGGGAGGACATAGATGGATTAGTCCAAGACATCTCAAATGGGGAGACGACTTTCTTAGGAGGGAACTTAAATAGTCATATAGCAAATAATAGTAGAGAATATGAAGGGGTATATGGGGATGTGGGTTTGGGAAAGAAATGATGTTGGTAAGACTATTCTAGATTTCGTTATGGCCTAATAACAAACACTTAATTTAAAAAGCGATATGAATATTTAATAACTTATAAAAGTGGATCATATAAAAGCCAAATAGACTTCTTCGTAGTTAAAAATGTAGATTGACCATCATGTAAAGAATATAAAGTTATGCCAAGAAAGAGTTTGACTGCCCAATATAGGGATGGTGATTCTGGACGTCTTCATAAAGACATGGAAGAGAAGGGGAGAAAGTAATAGATGTCCAAGAACTATGTGGTGGAATTTAAAAAATAAAAAAATAAATTTATTCAGGGATAAATTAGTTAAAGAAAGAAAATGGAACTCTAAAAATGATATTGCAATATGGAATGAGATAGTTGACTGTATCAAGAAAGTGACAAAAGAAGTTTTAGGATAATCTAGAGGGAAAAGAAATGTCGATAAAGAAACTTGGTGGTCGGGTGATGAGGTTCAAAAGGCCATTAGCAAAAAACGATCATATCATAAAACTTGGTAGTGTAATAGAAATGATTGAAACTTAGAATAATATAAAAACGCTAAGAAAAATGCTAAACAAATAGTAAGTAAAGCTAAACTTAAGGCATATGATAATCTATATAATAAACTGCGAACAAGAGAAGGTGTAAAAGATGTCTTCAAATTAGCAAAAATAAGAGAAAAAAAGTGTAGGAATCTAAACAGTATTAACTACATCAAGAGTGATGATCAAATGGTCTTAGCGAATGATAACGAGATCAATGAAAGGTGGAGAGTTTATTTTCAATAATTATTAAATGACGAACACAATGGGAACAAAGTTGTAGAAATAAATGATAGCAGAGATCATAGATGCATTCATAGGATTAGGATATCAGAAGTAAAATAAACTTTGAAAATGATGAAGATAGAAAAGACTTTAGGATCGGATAGTATCCCAGTAGAGATTTGGAAGTGCATAAGGGAAATTAGCATTGACTGGCTGACGAAGTTGTTCAACAAGGTGTTGAGAACAAAAAAAATGCCAGATGAGGAAAAGTATTGTGTTACCTAATTACAAGAACAAATGAGACATACATAATTGTGCGAACTATCGAGCGATCAAGCTCATGAGCCATACTATAAAGCTTTGGGAGACAGTGATTGAGCAACGACTAAAGCATGAAACGAGTGTATCAAAAAACTAATTTGGTTTTATGCTAGGGAGGTCAACAATCGAGGTTATTTTTCTACTTAATCAACTGATCTAAAAGTTTAGGGCGAAGGGAAAAGACTTTTACATGGACATGATTAGAGATATGTATGATGGAAAGCTAACTAGTGTACGAAGAACTAGTGGAGAAATTGGTGAATTTTAAATGACGATACATCAAAGGTCAGCATTGAACCCGTACATCTTTGTTTTTGTCATGGACGACTTAACTAGACACTTACAGAATGCGGTACTATGGTGCATGTTGTTCACAGATTACATGGTGTTGATTGGTGAGATCCGAAACAACGTCAACATAAAGTTAGAACTTTATAGGGATGCTCTATAATCCAAAGATTTTAAAATTAGCTGGACGAAGATAAGTGTATATGGAATGCAGGAAGTAGTTAAGATTGACGGCCAAGAAGTATAAAAAAGATCGTACTTTCGATATCTTAAGTCGATAATCCAGGAAAATTGAGAGATTGAGGAAGATGTTGTATACAGAATTAGAGCTGGGTGCGCGAAGTGGAGATATGCAACTGGAATTCTATGTGATCGCCACATACTAACAAAGCTGAAGCGCAAGTTCTATATGACAGCTGTAAGACCAGTTTTGCTCAATGGGGCAGAATGTTGGGCGGACAAAAAACCAATGTACCCATAGAATGAGTATAGTCGAGATGAGGATGTTGAGATGGATGAGTGGCAAGACAAAAAGGGAAAGAATTCGAAATGAATCCATTCGTGAAAATTTAGGTGTAGTACTAATAGGCAATAAGATGTGAGAGAGTAGGCTTAGGTGGGTTGGCCATGTGTGGCACTGACCTAGTACAATACATGTTAGGAAGTGCAAGTTAGTTCAAGTAGAAAGATTACAAAAGGCAAGGGATAGACCCAAAAGGACATAGTTGGAAGTTGTCCAAAAAGAAGCAGGGACTTATGGCCTCACTGAAAGTATTGTCTTTAATAGAGCATAATGGAGGACCAAAATTCGTGTAGCCAACCCCAATAAATTGAAAAAACACTATAATGATGATGATGATGATAATGATAATGTTCATCTCTTAGGTCAGCAGCGTCTATGTGGAAAAATGAGTATCTTACCTTTTCATCCTATCTTGGAGGACTCGGCCTTGGCAGACTTAATCGGGGTGACTCGGACTGGGTTACTCGATCTCGGCATGAGCGAAGCTGAGTACTATGTACTGATTTTTTATACATTTTTATCTGCAACTATATTCATTTTTATTAAAAAATTACACACTCACCAAAGTTTCGTGCAACAACTTCTGTTTGAGGTACCATAGCATTTAACCAGTTTATTGATTGGGTACTTATGACAAGTATAAGTATCTTATTTTATATAAACCTTCCTTACCTTTGTTATTCTATTTTTTGAACACTATATCTTGTATGGGTTGATGGCGACTACGTGGAAAATTCTTAGTATCTTGTATTTATCGATGTAATTTATATTGATGTGTTTATGTTTCATTTGGTTATAAATAAATTATAAATTCATTTGATGTTCATGTATTAGTTGGCGTTTTGGATTGTTTAGTTAGAGTGATGCTAATTCGGGTCTGGGTTTTTGTAGTTTTGGGTGATGCTAATCAGGGTTTTGGGTTTGTCGTCTGTACTCTCGGATTTAGATTTTGGGTTTTTTTGTTCGGATCTAGATTTTGGGTTTTTTGGTTAGAGAGATGTGAATTGGGTGAAGGAGGCGGATTGTGATAGGTAGGAAGCCAAATCGAAATTTTGCCAAAACTTTTCACTACTTATGCTAAGGCATTAATTGGGAAAAGGCTATGATGATTATGACAATGATGATAGGGTATTCATTGAGCGTATGATCCTTCATATAGCAGAATGGCAGATCAGGATTTGTGCAGCGGATCCCAAATAATTAGAAATATAGTTCGAAAAAAGCATGAAATGAGAGAGGTTAGTTGGAAAAGGGCTCTGATGAAGATGCGAGATGTGAGTTAAAGTTTGTGTAGCCGACCCCCAAATAGTTAAAAAAAAATAATTGAAAAAAAAAAGAAGCAATCATAATGATGAGAGATGTGAATCGGAGTTTTGGGTTATTTACGTTTGTGCATCATGCTAATTCGGTTGTGATGATAGTGCTTTGGAAAAGAGTTGGTGAAAACTTGAGCTTGGCATGAGATTGGTCTCCGGTTTCCTATGGTACTTAAAACCATTACCTACCTTTTAAATACATGTAAAAAATATATTAATTGGATTTTATGCACTGTTTCTTACATTCACTATAAAAAAATTATTTTCGAGTTATATTTCTTTTACCTTTTTTACATATTTAATACCTTTCTTTCATCCACTATGAAAGTTATTTTCGAATTATTTTTCTTTTACCGTTTTTTACTTATTTAATACCTGTAGAGTATTAGAGTCTTTCTATAAAGAGATTCTCAATGTCCATTATACAAGCTTGTCATATATAGGCAAATAAGAGATTACGAGAATATAAATAAATTATAAATACCTAAACTATACCCAGACTTACAATAAAATACATGATGTTGTACCTATCTTTCCCATATGTAACTTCTATAATTAATCAAGGAAAGAGAATATGTACATTTTTTTAACACTCCCCTTCAAACTCAAGATGATCTAGAGTCTGGACAATAAGTAAACTGGTGATAGAAATAAATTTTAGAACCATGCTCTAAAATCCAAAGACTTCCCATGCTCAAAGTATTTTTTGGACGAGGTTTTGAGGTGAGGCTTTACTTTTTAAACAAGTCCTAGGCCTTATAGAAACTGCAATATGAGTAATCAAAACTGCAATTGAAATTTTGGATAAAGACATGTTTAGAGAGAGCAAGATATTGGTAATATTACGAGAGGGATATTCAATTGACATAAAAAAAGTGGGGTACAATTTATTTAGTTATTGGTGTTAAGTTTAAATACAAATATTATACACATATGATCATCATCGTCAAAGATTTTTCCCAACTAATTGGGGCGAGCTACATGAATCATGATATGCCATTATGCTCTATTAAGGTTCATACTCTTAGTAACGCCATAGATCTCCATATCTTTTCTCACTATTTTCAACTATGTCCTTTTGGCCTTGTACCTGTTTTTAGCCTTATACTTGAACTAACTCGTATTTCTTAATAGTTGCTATACTGGGTCAGCACTACACATGGCCAGCCCACATAAGTCTGTACTCTCTCATCTTATCGCCTAATGGTGTCACACCTAAATTTTTTCTATTGCATACAGTTCGAATTCTATCCCTTCTTGTCTTGCCACTCATCCATCTCAAACATTATACACATAATATATAATATATAATTGTAAACCCCATTTTTAGTTATTGAATTTCTAGGTTTTCGTGAATTCTAAAAAGTTGTGTTCCCTCTAATGCCAAACATGATGTTCCGCCCACCTCAAATATTATATATGAGGATTTAGCGGGTAAACATGTTATCTTTCCGCATGTTAAAACCCTGATGAATTCCATACACAAAATGAAGTTAAATGGGGCTTCACCCACATATAAAACATATAATTACTATTGTCAGCCATCCAATCTAATGGATAGTTGTGAAAGCTTTAGTTATTTAACATCCTTATTCTTTTCTCTAATAACCTCATTATAGAAATCGAGTTTATGATGTCTCTTTTAACTTACATGTGAGGTTCACAAAAGAGAGAGTGAGTGAGAGAGAGAGAGAGAGAAGTATTCAGGAAAAGTTGCTAGAGAGAAAGGGAGAAAGAGGTTTACGGGTGAAGGAAAAAAAAAAGAAGAGAATGAGACATTTTTCATTAATAGATGATTAAGAAAAAAATGGTAAATTATATAATATGGACAATGGAAAAGATAAGAAGGGAGTTAAACATCGGTTTTTGTTTAACTTGGGGGTTCTATGGGATATTTATAATGCAAGGGGTTATTGGGGATTATAATTTTAGAGAGGAGGATTTATGTCTTTTTTCCTAAAGAATATTCATGATAAAATAAAATGACCAAATTATCCTATAAGTTACATGTGTATTTGGTCATTTATTTTTACCAGTAATATTGTTTTTTTTTATTTGTTTTTAGTATAAGAAGTCTTCAAGAAACTAAACTTCCTTGCCCTACCATCTGTGGTGTTAAGGAAGTTTGGGGACCTGCGTCTATGGACTTTTTGGAACTGGATTCTGTGGGTGCATCTTGGGGCTTGAGGATCCTGTGGGATCCCACAGTTGTGGCCTCTTTTTGCTATGATAAAAAAGATAACTTTTTGGCGGTTGGTTTTGAGAGTCCAGTCTCTGATTTTCATTGGGGGTTGGTGAATATCTATGGTCCTCATACGATGGGACAAAAAGGGGTTTTTATTAATGATTTGTCTGCCTTTATTTCTAGTTTTCCTCTTCCGATTTGCTTGGGTGAAGATTTTAATTTTATTAGATGGCGTGATGAGAGTAGTTATAGTGGTTCTATTATATCTGCTATGTGCATGTGCAATAGTTTCATTGAATCACATGCTTTGCTTGACTTGCCTATTTCATGCACTACTTTTACTTGGACAAATTGTAGCTTGCCAAATTTGTCCATGTCCAAGCTGGACCAATTTTTTGTTAACGGGGATTGGTCTGAGTTCTTCCCCTTGCGGTGGTTAGAGCTCTTCCTAGACTCTCTTTTGACTATGCTCCTATTTTTTTGTGTTCCAAATTTTTTCCAAGGGGTTCTAAACCTTTCAGATTTGAAGTTGGGTGGTTAGCTGAGAAATATGTGTGTGACGTTATCAGAAGGGCCTGGGAGAAGTCGTTTTCGATTGGCTCTATTGATTTTCAGTTGCATAAGAAGCTTTTGAATGTCAAACATAAGCTTATTGCCTGGAAATCTGATAAGAGATATCATCTCAAAGAGAAAATAGATGTAGCTCTTAAGTGTTTAGAAGTTGTGGATTCTATCGCTCAAACCTCGGGAGTTCTCTCTAAGGAGTTGATTCTGGAGAGAAGTTCTAAATATTTGGAATTACAGGAGCTCTGGAGGGTTCAGGAGGTTTATTAGAAGTAAAGATCCAGGGTTAAGTGGCTGAAGGAATGAGATATGAATACAAAAAAATTTCATGTTATTGCAAATGCTAGGAGACGTCAGAATGATATCTCAAGGCTTTTGATTGATGACATTGATCCGGATGATGATGTTGGAATGTCTAATGCGGTTGTAAGCCACTTTGAAAAAACGTTCACTTCTGAGGTGAGGGTTACACCTAGATTAACCAGAGTGGGCTTTAAAGGTTTGTCTTCTGGGCTAGTAGCTTTTCTTGAGAGAGGGGTGGCTATGGAAAAAGTTAAAAGTGCAATTTTTTCCCTTCCTGCTGATAAGGCTTCAGGCCCTGATGGCTTCCCCTTGTTCTTCTTCTATAAGTTTTGGAATGTGGTTTGTGGTGAGCTGTTACAGATGGTGCGAGATTTCTTGAGTATAAGTGAGCTGTTTAAAGGAGTTAATTCTGCATTTATAGCACTTATGCTTAAAAAGTCTGTCATTTCAAACTTTGGCGATATTCGGCTCATTAGTTTGCTTTCGAGTCTTTATAAAATAATAGCTAAAATTTTGGTTGAGAGACTTAATGTAGTTTTACTGAATATTATTACTGGCCTCCAATCTGCATTCAACAAGGATAGGCTAATAACAGATAGTGTGTTGGTGGCCCAAGAGTGTATACACTCGAGGATGCTGAGTGGTAGTGCTGGGGTTGTAATTAAACTCGACATGGAAAAAACATATGATAATGTGGATTTGGGTATTCTCTTAGAAATCATGAAAAATATGGGTTTTGGAGAAAAGTGGCGAAGTTGGATTTATGGGTGTTTATCATCTACTCACTTTTCAGTTCTGTTCAAGGGTAGTCCTACTAGTTTTTTCCGTGCCTCTAGGGGGCTTCGTCAACGGGATCCATTGTCACCATTTTTATTCACAATTTATGTAAAATGCTTCAGTCTATTTATTCGGAATGTAGAGGCCAAAGGACATTTTTTATGTTTCCAAATGCCTAACGATGGTCCGTGGATATCGCACATTCAGTATGCGGATGCTACTTTGCTTTTTTGTGATGCCAAGCATCTTCAGATTGCTAATATTTCCACATTTTTGAAGTGCTGTGAAGTGACTTTGGGCCTCAAGGTTAACTTTGCAAAATCCTCTGTAGTTGGCATAAACTATAATGATGTTGTGATGAGTGAGTTTGCATAGATTATGGATTGTAACGTGGAGACCTTCCCAATTGTATACTTAGGATTACCAATTTCAGATGGTCGTCTTCCTATGGCTATCTGGGATAAAGTGATCCAAAGAATACAAGTAAAGCTTGATTTGTGGAAATATAAATATTTGTTTTTGGGAGGTAGGATCACATTGGTGAAGGCATGCTTATCAAATTTACCTATTTATCAGTTGTCTTTGATGTAGATTCTCCCTCGGGTTGCAAATTGAAACTATTATGAGGAATTTCCTTTGGGGATCTACGGATAGTCTCAAAAAGTACCATCTCATCCGGTGGGACAAGGTATGCACGCCAAGACTTCTGTAGATCCCCAATGGTGGTGGAGAAGCCTAAACTTCAAAGAGCAACTATGGTATCAAGTGATTGCTGTGAAGTATGGAAATGATAGATTTAGTATGTGGGTTGGTCGGAAGATTGGTACGAGGGGGATTGTCTTATTGCTGGAAATCCATTAACTCTTGCAAACCTTTGATCCATATGGATATTCGATGGAGTTTGGGAGATGGATGCCACATCTCCTTTTGGTATTATAAATGGTTGGATGATTCACCATTGAAATATCTCTTCCCTGAGGGCTTCCAGATGGTGGAGAATCCTTATGTGACTGTTGCTGAGATCTTTGAAAGAAGGGATAATGAAATTATTTGGAATGTCTCTCTACCATATGATAGGATTTTTTAGCAGCTTTTTAATGGATATAGCAGGTTGTTAACACTTTTGCATGAAGTTTATGTGCCGTAAAATGCTTCAGATATAGTCATCTGAGAGATTGAGTCAGATGGTTCACATATTCAGTGAAGTCGACGTATCATTTACTCTTTTATGACCGATGGAGGTGGTCCTTGCCTAAGATTGCTGGCATTTGGAAATGGCCTCTATCGTTGAAAGTCCAAGCTTTCCTTTGGATGGAGGTGTAAGAAAAAATCCTCACCGTGGATAATCTTATCAAAAGGGGTAAAATTTTGTTGATTATTTGCCTATTGTATAAGAATGATGCAGAAACTGAGCCTCATTTGTTTCTCCATTGCTCTTTTATCTTGAGAATTTGGCTATGGTTTTTTGATAAATTGGGGATCACTATGGTTATGCCAACCAATGTGATTGGGTTATCTCAAACTTGTCTGTGAGCTGGTTACTTACAACTGAAGTGGTTATTTGGCAGATTGCAAGGGGCATGATTTTATGAGAAGTTTGGAAGGAAAGAAATTGAAGAGTTTTTGAAGTTATTAGTTTGCCTGTGGAGAAAATTTTACATAAGATTTTGCATGCGGTGTGGCTCTCTTGCTCTGTTACTAAAATTAGAAAAGCCTTTTTGGAAGTGAATGTTAAGAGAAACTTAGCGAATATCTTTCGCTTGCGAGCAGTAAAATGTAGGCTGAAGGGTCGTTGAATGCCACCTTTGGAAGGGGTTTTCAAACTCAATTTCGATGGTAGTTCATTTGGTAACCCGGGCTGTGCTAGTTTTGGAGGTGTAGTAAGATATTGGAATGGAGATTCATATTCTCCTTTACATGTCCTTTGAGGGAGAATACGGCGAATTTTGCTGAACTGATGGTGCTTTTTCATGGACTAAAATATTTTGGGGACAAAATGGTAGGGACACTGTGTGGTGGAAGGGGATTCATCGAATGTTATTAATTGGTGTAATGGGACCCTTAAATTGCCTTGGGAATATCATTCTATCTAGCTGCAGATCTGGGACTTATCTAGATCTTACATGTTCTCCTTTGTTCATATATGTCGTGAGGCCAACGTTGTGGCCAACTATGCCAAAGGGGGCTCTTCCTTAACTGAGACTTTGGTCTCAGATTCTGTAATTTCTTTTTAGTATTTGATTAATTAAATTTCTAAACTTCTATAAAAAAAAAAAAGTTTGTTCTTTAGATATATAGAAGCAAGTGATCAAATAGTTATCTTACCTATACAAATACACAAGTACAATAAGATCTAGTGCATCAGCATGAGACAATCAATAAAAAGATGATGAGCCAACTTGCACCTGTGCACAGCCTAAAGGCGCCTCTTACGCTGATGCAAATTGCGAGGTATACCTCAAGATCCCTTGTGCTGATTGTGTTGCACGCGTAAGCATTCTGTCCCTTGAGTTTTTAGAATACAAAGAAAGAGTGTGTTCACATATTTAAGGATAACTTACACACTAATCTTCATAATAGGACTAAGACCCACTACTTCTCTTTCTAAAACAGAGTTTACTTTGTAAATGGTATATTTGAAAGGATATTATTTTGAAAAAAAACCCCTAGTATTCTTTTGAAGAAAAAATACAAAAGACAATATTTCTTTTATCAAAGCTAATTTTGTTTTTCACCATAATATATGTAACTAAATCAAAATTAACAAGTTACTTTTAAGCTCAAAACTCAACTGGAAGGCACTTGAAATTGCAAACTTGTCATGGAATTGAACGTTAGTGATAATTATTATTGATAAATTGAATTTACTGGACTTTTGCCACTATGCGTTTTCATGCAAATAAAATAAAATAAAAAACAAAAAAATTCAATTTACAGAACTTTTGCCACTATGAGTTTTCATGATGATAATATTTACTGGATATAAAGCATTCCCAATAAGAATGGATTCCACGTTTACATAAGTACAAAAAGGAAAAAGGTAAGGTAAATATGAAACAAGGCAGATTCCTAACATAAGCATTTTGGATTGGATATTAAATCTTAAAAAGGAAATATAGATTCAAGTTATGGGTGTAGGAAGTGACTTGCAATTTTTTATTTTAAAATGGATTGACATGAATTGATAGCTTACATAGAATATTTATGTTTTGAAAAAATATATAAATAGACTATTTATTTTTAGTACAAGAAAGTCACAATCACTCTTGTCTGTTAGGTTTCAAATCGTGTAATGATAAGAATGGCCATTGACTATATTCAAAATTCAAAAAAACAATTCGAACTTCGTGACACATCCCAAGCCATCCAAGTTGATATCTAATTACTAGAAGTATTTGCGACCTCCTTGCAATAAAGATAAATAGTTACATAGTATACAATCCTGTTATATTTTAATGTTGTTTTATATATTTATGTTTGGAAAATGTTTATATATAGCGAGGCTCTAGCAATCAAATTAGAGCCCACATCAAAAATTTCACTAGAAGAAGTTGTTTTGATACCCAAATATCCACAAATTGATCATCTTGACATTAAGATGTATGGATTTGAGAAAAAAAAATGGATTTCGAGTTTTGGAAATAGTACATCTTGTAATACATTTTTTCGTTTTCAAAATTTTCAAGTTTTCATAGATATGCTGAATCTACTTTATTTTTTAAGCTTTAAATTTTATAATTAAAGATGAAAATATATTTAAGGTTATCACAAATATTTCCAATATTGAAACTACATTTCTCGCCACTATTTGAAGATGTGCTTTACTTTGATTGTTTAGAGCCTTAGCCCTATATATAAACCGCACCCTTTATGTTTTTCAATAAGGCATAACTTGAAATACATAAAAGTTATTATCTAAAATTAATACTTTATAACTCCATTGTAAATTTATTTGAAATTTTCTAATAAATTTCTACTAGCTCCACATTTAATTGTTACTAATGTTTGAACTCAAGCAAAGCTTTACTTTTTAAAATCACCAAGTATATCCTTAGAAAATGCTGACATGGCCGCACATCTTATTGCATTAAGTTTTGGAGATTATGTGGTGCGTATGGTATGGTGCTCTCCGTATTTGTCATGTATATAATATATGCTTATAGTACCCGCAATTTTCTCATGAACTAAGATTCTTTTATGCTACTGGGCTAAGATATCTATAAGTGAGACAAATGTTGCTTTGTCTCAACTATTTATCTTTGTATTATGTTTATTTTGCACAATTATATGTTTATTTTGCACAATTATTTAATTCACTACAGTGAGACATTGGAGGAACCCGATAATAAAGGTAATAAAGGTTGATGCTCAAAATAATAATAATTATTATTATTATTATTATTTCTGACATATTATATAACGGAAAAAATTTATATAAGGTTGCAACCTCATAATATAGAGCTATGGATGCACCTCAAAAATCCATCGGAAAACGTAGTTTTAATGCTGAAAAACTGTTTGATTGATCATCTCAACATCGAGATGTATGACCATGAAAAATAAAAAGATTTTAAGTATCAGAAATAGTGCATTTTACAACATATTATCTACACCATCCATTTTCAAGATTTTCATATGCTTATAGATCTACTTGATTTTAACCATTTTTAAAATTTAAAATTTTATAATTAGATATAAAAATAGATTTTTAGATAATCCTAAGAACATTTTACATCAAAATTATATACCATGATAAAAATTTGAAGGCGCACCTTACCT
>NW_006499848.1:1560845-1623986 GCF_000471905.2 Amborella trichopoda
CCTATCCCCTGTGTGCCTTGCCTCCCACGACTTAGAAATGCTAAGGTTAGCCAACTAGTTCACAACTACATATGAGCTCAATGACTCAATTGATCTGAGGGTCATGACTTCATTTCGTATTTTAATTTTAATTTTTTTTCTAAAAATCCAAATCAAATAACATTTTTGACACTCATTCTTCTCATCAAAGCGCACCTAATAAAAATATAAAAAAATAATTCATAAAAAATAAATTGACCAAACTACCCCTGAAAGTTTTGGGGGTATTTTGATCAATTTATGTCTCGCAAATTATTTTTTGATAATTTATTATATTCTTCTATATTTAAAGAATGCACACCTAAAATTTTAAGTGATTTAGATTTGTAAAAAAAATCAAATATGAAATGTGGTTGTAACCACCAGATCGACCCAAATTCAATTTGGGTTGTTGGGCTCATATGTAGCTATGAGCTAGTGGGCTAACCTCTATAGGCGAATTGCTACAGTGTTTTTCCCCGCCACGGACATGCTATATCAGTGGCGGTTTATTGAATGGAGCCGCAATGGAAGGTAAGTGGTCCGTGGCGGTTCCGCTTGTTTTTTGACCGCCGCATACTTGCTATGTTTGTGATAGTTTGCCCGCCACGAACATGCTAGGTCTGTGACGGTTTTTAATCCTCATCGTTCGAAAAAATCGGACGGCGTCAAGCCTATGGGTGAAAATATTGTTCAATTTTATCCATAGATGTTGCATAATAACTTCCTATATATAGGCGCCGAGCCTATGGGAGAATTTATTTGTTTCTTTTATTTTTTTCAGAAACCTATCTATTTGACATTATTTAACACAAACCATAGAAGTGTACACAAGCCATTCTGTTAGTGACTACCCAAAAACACTAGTCCATTGTAATATAAAGGGTCGGATCTTCTCTTAATCAATTATCAACACGATGTCCTCTCTATTAATTTCTTAAACCATCTCTCTATGTATTTCCACAATCCTCTGCCCATTGTCCCTTTTTAGGGGCCTGATCTCTCTCTATCTCAGTAACACTTTCATAAGCCCATAGCTTTTCTCAATTCATTTATGTAGATCTCGTAAGATATAAACCCCTTAACCTTGCATGTTGGTGTAAACCTAGACGAACTTATATCTCAAGATCTAAAACTTAGTTTGAGTTTATTTTATGGGGATTTCGAATCTTTGAAGCCCTCTTAATATATTTATTATGAAAAACATTGTTCAGGAATAGGAAGAAGATATTGACACAGTTAAGCCTTAAAAAAAAAGATCAATTAGGTGCTTAAATCAATCAATACAGTGTTACTTTTTAAAATACCTTTTCATTTGGGTAATTCCTCAATATTTTGTTTAAAAATGCCCAAATTCCCTTATTTCCAACAGAACCCTGAAAAGGGGTGTATTTTGATAATTTAACCTTCTCAATTTACTTGAGCTAAAAGGCCTAAGTACCCTTATTTGTTTTGATTCCTAAATCTCACTTTATTAAAGAAAACCTAGTAATTTTTTTTCCATTGATCCAAATTGCCCTAGGTTACCCCATGTTTCCAACAAACAAGAATTATGCTTATAGCTCTCGTTTTAAAAGTCTTATTTGAGTTGTACAATAAAACTAGAAATTAATAAACATGTGCGGTTTGTATAGAGCCAAGGCTCTAAACAATCAAAGTAAAATGCACCTTCAAATAGGGTCGAGAAATGTGGTTGCAATACTAGAAATCTTTGTGATAGCCTTAAACTATATTTTCATCTTTAATTATAAAATTCAAAGCTTATACATGAAAACTTGAAACTCCTGAAAATTAACCGTTACAAAATGGACTATTTCCAAAACTTGAAGTCCATTTTTTTTTCTCATGTCCATGCATCTTGATGTCGAGATGATCGATTTGAGGATATTTGGACATCAAAACAACGTCTTCGAATGAAATTTTTGAAGTGAGCTCTAATTCGATTGTTTAGAGCCTGAGATATGTATAAACTTTTTCCTTGCAGATTCAGTAACTTCTCTCCGAAAAAAAAACAATGGCCATGCCCCTCCTCAAAATATTATAGCAAAAATCCCATCCGGTGGTTTATGGCTACACTTTCTGCTCCTAACCTATCCTTTACTCCCAGAAATCCTCCCTTTGTACATTTTTTTGGGTTGGCTCAATAAAAACTAGACAGGTTTCCCTTTTACTTCTCTCCCCTCTCCTCAAAGGAATCCCTAAACACACGCTCTCTCAAAAACTCTCAAAATATTTCACACAAAAGATTAATTTGGCTCTTTCAAAATTTAATGGCACAAATTAAAACCAAAACTCTTCCTCCATATCCCTCTTCAATTTCCATTTTGGGTTCCCTACTATCTTTTCAATTTCTAACAATTTAGAGGCTTTTCTGCAGAAGTTGTGGTTTTCTGAAGTCTAGTAAACTTCTAATCTTTGATCAGTTTCAGCTAACTTCTGATCTTTGATCAGTTTGGGTTTTCCCGGCAAAAACTGATGGTTTTCAGGAAAGCACTGAAATTGTCCTCCATTTTTTTTACCAACGGAGACTTCAATTACAGAACGACCAAACTAGCTCTCTGGCGATTTCCTGGCAAAACCAGTAGTTTTCTATCCTGCGTAGGTTGTTATCAAATAATTTCAGGGAAGCCGAAGCTTCATCTTGAAGACTACTCCAATGACGTCACTACCAATTTATAGGCTCAAATAAGTATAGGCTCAAATAAGTTTCAAAAGATGTTTTTGACATATTATAAAACTGACATTTTGGGAGAATTTTCTGTGAAAACAGACATTTAAAAGGATTTGTCCATTTATTGTCTGGTGTTCTAATGTTTACACATATGTTGTACCATGTATATCGATCACACTAACAACCAGTCCCTTTCTTTTAAGAAAATTTATATAATCCTATGGATTTTTTTATTAGCATTTAGAAACTAAATCAAAAAATAGGGGAAGAATATTAAACAGTTTATCTCTACTGGGTACCTAGATAAATTTCCCCATTTTCTGTTATTTACTTCCTCACTTTTTTCACCCTCCTTCAAAATTCAAATGTTCAAGGAACCATTAAAACTGGAACCCTGATTCTTAGTCAGAAAAGCACAAGACAGAACAATAGAAAGCTACCCACCACATGCCCAAAGAGTTAAGGGAAACCCACAATTATATAATAGCGATAGATATTACAACCACCACAATATTTTCATCATCTCACTCTTTATAATCATGAACCATTAATTCTTCCACAAATACAAGAATTGAATCACTCATAACTTCCACAAATACAAGAATTGAATCAGTCTATAATATCGACATTGGTTGGTTTTCTTGGCGTGCTTGTAGAACATCTGCCATGCATAATGCCTTTGTTTCAGCTCTAAAATCCAACACTTTCAGATGCAAGAAGTGTAGTGTGATTAAAGATTAGGGTAACTAGACCATAGTCCAATTGATTATGGTGTATGGTACTCCATGGTTACATCGATAATTTCCGATGATAAATGGTCGGAGATCAACCTTAACGGGACCAGTGGCTCTCAGGTAAATTTCATCTCTAACCATCCATCACGAGTAGTGGTATGTAATCCAGTAACCCATACTATAATCCAATGGATTCACTTACCCCAAAACAAAAAAATAATCCAATGGATTATGATACACATTCCGTGTATGTATAGGAACTAAGAAGGGGCGGTAGAATGAACAATCGCGAAAAAACCAGGTCCTTTCAGTCTAGGATCCCAAATTTATAAACATGAAGAAAGAGACAAATCAAATTAGAATAAAATACCATAAAAATCATTGAACAAAAAATTTTTAAATTTTGACTTGACAAAATTCCACCAAAAAATCCATCCAAATTAGGGTTAAAAGACTCAAATTATTACAATTTCTACAACATCTTAAATCCCTAAAACAAATGCTTACAAAAAGAAAGAAAGAAGAAGAAGAAGAAAGAAAGAAAGAAAGATTAGAGCTCAATCCTCAAACCTAATTCATGACTGAAAATCTTAGATTAGAGTTTATGTCTACCATGTTCTTCATATTCTCTGACATTTTATGTCCATCTTGTTTCTTTATTGCCTATGCATGTTCTCTCTCTCACTCTGCGTTTCTTTATGGAAGATTTTGTGTTTGTTTCTCTCTCATTTTGCGTAATGCTCGTCTTCTTGTTTTGTATTTTTTCTTGGTCTACTGCATTTATTACTTGTTTAATCAAAAAAGGTGTACATCTTCCCATTACTTAACTATGGTTATAAAAAGAAAGGGGTGGTCACCATACGGAGAGAGAAATGAATATATATTTTTTTGCGTTATGTACTAAGTATGTGTGATTTTTTGTTAAAGCATTTAATGAAAAAATTCATATCGTATATTTATCAGCAACTTATCATTTTATTTTTTTATTTCAACTTAATTTTATTTTAACTTTTAATTAATTTTATTTTAAACATATATGCTTTTTTCACTCCAATTTTTTGAGCCTAGTCCGATATATTTGTGATATTTTTACATGAAGTATTTTTGCCGATTCGTATTTTTTACCCCATTTTTTCATCCAACTTTTTAAAATGGAAACGATTTATTTTTTATTTTATGGTAAGCCGATATATTGATCTTCTTCGATTTAACCTAACCACCTGGTCGAATATTTAGGCCCATACCTGTGTCGACCCGGCCCAAGGAAAGATAAAAAATAAAACAAGAGAACCTAAAGATAGTTTCCAAACTCAAGTGAGAAACCGCAATTTCGAATTATTATTATACATTAATAAGGCGATGACTATTATTCGTATATTCTATATGGTGTACTGGCTTCCTGAAATTGTGGCCACCAGATGCAGATTCCATTTTGTAACAGTGACCCCACTGTTTGTCCATCACTGGGACTGTAATAGATACCGCCTCTCTTTCTCTCTCTCAATGCCATGCTAAAAAATTACGCCCCATTTCCTAATTTTTACAAACTCAGAAGGACTATTTAAATTCTAGGGTACAACAATTCTGTAACCTGGTTAAAAGTCCAACTCACAATTCTTCCAGTTTTTGTATAATCTGCTTCGGAACGGTTATAGCCAAGACCTGGTTCAATGGCTTCTCACATTCTTTCTTCTTCTCTTGGTCCTTCTCAAATGGCGAGCTTCTTATCTGGTTATCCCCAAGCCTTTCTAGCTGATGGATTGAACAAATACAGGTTGAATTCTTGTAAGTTCAGGGTTTCGAGACCTTACGGCGAGGTTTCTTTGAGAGAGAAGGCGAATAGGATTTCAGTTAAGGGGAGCTTGGAGATGGCAGAGCCAGTTGTGGGGCAGGTTACAGCAGTGAACAAGGATACTTTCTGGCCTATAGTAAATGCAGCAGGAAATAAAGTGGTGGTTTTGGATATGTACACTCAGTGGTAATCTCCCTTATTTTGCCTTTCTCATGTAAATTTAGCTTTTCTATATCCATATTTTGTGTAGATTATGATAAAAATAAATTTATTTTTTATGGGTAAGTGATTGAAATCTATTGTGATGAATTTCTTTGTGGAGAATTTGTTTATTTCGTGTATAGATGAGGAATAGAATTTAATTCAGTAGATTTATTTTGTATATATTTTGAATTTTATTGTTCATGGTTAAATATTCACAATTAATTCGTATAGGTTATTTATTTAGAAATCAAGATATTATTGGTGAAGTAATTCCTGCATGGTATTAAAATTTGGACCTAGTACTGGCTTTGGCAAAGGAAAATTCTGACTCTGAATTGGTAGAGTTGACTTTGTTTCAAAGTGGGCCGAAAATATGAAGAAATCGGCTGATATTCAATCCACTAACATGGCCAATGTTGGGCACTATTCTGAGAGAGTTTGATCTGAATTTTAATGATGAATTTGCCGCATAATTCACTTGTGTTATGCCAAATTTTTTCGGGTTTTCTTGTTTGAGACTTACCCATTTGAGATTTGGTGAACTGTAAAATCCATTATTCGTATGCATTTCTTCCCCAGGTTGTTTGACTTGGTGGAAATTCTTATGCAATCTTTGGTGTTACTTTTGTTGAGGAGAGTGGTTGTTTTGATTTATTTGTTTTATTGTTAATTGGATATCTGAAATTATTATGCCTTGTCATCTCTAACAATCGCAATTTGTGATCTAAAAATGTGAGGAGTTATATTATTCAAGTGGCATTTGTCTTCTCTGCTTGCCTCCTCTTAAGAGAGTCGTGGTATTTTTGCATTATTTCTTATTGTTTGTGTATTGTTTCACTGCTGCATGTCTTGCTGTTTATCCTTGTTAAATGATGGGCATACCATGCCAACACTTGTACAAGAAGTGTTTTATGATTTTGGCTGGGTACCTATCATCATCATCATCATTTTAATCTTGTCCCAATTAATTGGGGTCGGCTACATGAATCCTGGTTCTTCAATCTGCTCTATTAAAGGTCATATCCTCAGTGAGGCCATAAGTCCCCATATCTTTTCGGACTACTTCTAACCATGTCCTTTTGGGCCTACCCTTTGCCATTTTCAATCATTCTACTTGAACTAATTCGCATCTTATAACAGGTGTTGTATTTAGTCGGCGCCACACATGGGTCAGCCCACCTAAGTCTACTCTCTCTCATTTTATCGCCTTGGTGCCACACCTAAATTCTCGTAAATCGATTCATTGTGAATTCTATCCCTTATTGTCTTGCCACTCATCCATCTCAACATCCTCATTGCCGCTACACTCATTCTATGGGTATATTGTTTTTTGTCCGCCTAGCATTCCGCCCCATAGAGCAAAGCTGGTCTCACTGCTGTCCTATAGAACTTTCCCTTTAGCCTCATTGGTATGCGGCGATCACATAAAATTCCAGTTGCACATCTCCACTTTGCCCACCCAGCTCTAATTTTGTGTGCGACATCTTCCTCGATCTCTCCATTTTCCTAGATTATCAACCCAAGATATCGAAAGTGCTGTCTTTTTGTACTTCATGGCCATCAATCTTAACTACTACCTCGTCTTTACTTCTATTATTACTAAATTTACACTTTATATACTTTATCTTAGTCCGACTAATTTTAAAACTTTTGGATTCTAGAGCATCCTTCCAAAGTTCTAACTTTGTGTTGATGTCGTTTTGGGTCTCATCAATCAAAACTATGTCATCTGCGAACAACATGCACCACGGTACCTCATCTTGTTGGTGCCTAGTTAAGTCGTCCATAACTGAGACTAAGAGGTACGGGCTCAATGCTGACCCTTGATGTAGACCTATTGTCAGAAAACTCATTCGTCTCTCCACTAGTTGTTCGTACGCTAGTAACCGCTCCATTGTACATATCTCGCACCAAGTCGATGTAGTGTTTAGAGACACGTTTCTTTCCCAACACCCGCTAAATGAAATCTCGAGGTACTCTGTCATAAGCTTTCTATAGATCAAGAAAGATCATGTGGAGGTCTTTTCTCTTCTCCCTAAATTTCTCAATCAGTTGCCTAAGTAGGAAAATAGCCTTAGTTGTTGACTTCCCTGGCATAAAACCAAGTTGGTTTTCAAATACACTCGTTTCATGCCTTAGTCGTTGCTCAGTGACTTTTTCCCAAAGCTTCATAGTATGACTCATAAGCTTGATCCCTCGATAGTTTTCACCTATATTGTTCGTAAATTTTTTCTAGGAAAAACAACGAAGACATTGTTTCTTTCCATTGGTCCTATCAATTCATGTTTCAGCAATTCATCCGCAGAGATGCGTTGAAAAATGTTGTTGTTCGACACAAAAGCAGAACTACCTTTTTTCATCAGAGTTTTATATACTGCAGGGCCTGGAGATGTTTACCATTATAGTTCTGTTTAATTGTTGTTCGGAGGGGTATGATTAGTCATTGGGTCTATGCATAAGTCTTTTGTGGGATTGCTGGTTCAGAATGCTTAGCAGTTTCAAAAGGTTTAGAAAGTGTGGCAGCCATTGGATTATGGAAAATACTGAAGTGTATAATCTAGAAATCTGTGGATAAGCTTCCTAAGGTGGAGAATGAGAAACTTGTGGATACTAACCCAAGATTACTCTTTGGGAAACCTCAAAGTTTGTTTGATTAAATTTTCTCGAAGGGCAAGAATTCTAGGAAACAAGTAATACTTTTGAAACGATTCAATCCCAGGAGTGTTTTTTTCTTTCCCAACCAAAAGCAAACAGAATTTTAATGCAGTAGGAGAGGCCAGCGGGTCTTGAAACCATTGGCATTGTTGGTCTTGAGCCACCTATATGGGAAGAGGGTCCCCTTTGTTTGTTTCCTGAGAGTACTGCAGCCTGTCTTTTGCTTTCTGTCAAGGTTATTCAACTGTATAATTGGTATTGCAGCATCTTTGTTTCTTCTCAGCCAAGTATTTGATATTTGCTGGCCTGGTTTTATTTCTCATGTGCAGCGAAATTTTTTTTTTTGCACATCTTTACTTCATAATTGATGATACTCTACATTGAATTGGCAGAGCTCTTTACACATTATGAATTTGCAAGCTCATAAGTTAAGATTTTTTATATTACATTTATGAAGTTCCGTTTCAATGCACCCACCTATCCCCTGTTACTGGAATATTGGTTCTTCTAGACCACGCCGGCAAATACAATTTTCGGGAGTGATTTTTTTTATGTGGTTTCTGTTCCTTTTGCATTTTATTTAGATACGAATTATTATTTATGTGGTTTGAATGCAATATTGGAGCAAATCCCTATGCAGAAGTTTTACAGTTGCATGTTATGGCTTTCCCTATTCCTGTGATGCCTACTTCTCAGTAGGCATTAGGCATTGTTACTTCATTTCATCAATAGTAGTCTTCGAATGAAATTATTTCAATTCGAGTGCTTTCTGAAATCAGGAGATAGAAAAAGATTCAATTGTATTATGTGTTTTCCAACTGTCGTAATGGGATTGCAGTTTTAGGGTTATAGCATCAAATTCTTGATTATCTCATGTTTAGGATCAAACTGCCACCAGTAAAGTGTGACCTTTTTCTTAGGTTACATGTGAACTTGGAGTCGGATACTAAAACTATTACCCTTTGTGTGAAGGTGTGGTCCATGCAAGGTGATAGCTCCAAAATTCCAAGAATTATCTGAGAAATATAGTGATGTCATATTCCTAAAGCTCGACTGCAATCAAGAAAACAAGGTCTGTGGGGCTTCTTTCAATTATTTTTTGTTAAATCGAAACCGCCCCTTACTCTGTCTCATATGTATTATTTTTCTTGCAGCCATTGGCAAAGGAATTGGGTATACGGGTCGTTCCCACCTTCAAGATTCTGAAGGAGAACAAAGTTGTCAAAGAAGTAACAGGAGCGAAGTTAGATGATCTTGTTGCTGCTATTGATACTGTTAGATCTAGCTCATAACAAGTTCCCTCCAAATTATGGAGTAGCCATTTATACTCTGTTTAGAACGAAACATCAGTAAAATGTTGAATGTAATTGTTATTGAAAATCTTTGCAAAGCTTTTTCGTGACCTTTGTTTCTTTACATCTTGAATGTCAACTCTCGGCCCTTCTCATGCTTATCTTTGTAATCATAAATTATGTTTCTTTCTTAACAGCTCAAAGTAATGTCCATCTTTATTTTTCAAATCATAATCATTATCCTTGCACTAATACTCTGTTTGCCCCATGTGAACCGTCTTCAATACATTTGCACAGAAATCTGCATTTGATACTCTGTTTGCCCATATGAACCGACTTCAAGACATTTACAGAGACATTTCCATTTGATACGTCAATCTTGGAGCCTAAACCTTAGAATTTACTTTACGGGTTGCTCAATTGGGTCGATGATGCATTATGTTTTGCTTTTAAAACATTATTCTTGTCTTCTGAGTAATGAAACTAGTTGAGTTAGAAGATTTTTCGTGAATTTTAATGGTGGTTTAGAGAAGATTTTCCTATCTTTTCTTCCTTTTAGATATCTTTGAACAAATAAAGTCAAATAGTTGTCGCTGTTGAGTACTTGTTTGGAGCTAGAAATGTATTGGTCTAGCATTGGCTACACCAAAACCCGTGCAGTTGCACCTTAAACATAATTCTGGGTTTCTGAGTACCCAAAAAGCTTGTTAATCTGCTACAAGAAAATAAAAACAAAAGAAGGCATTTGGGTGCCTGGAAATGCAGTCTAGTATCTACAAAATTTGAACATCTATTTTAATACAGAGGATTGATCAGACATGAAGCGTTTTAGGAGCTCGAAGATCATTTCTTTTGTGATGAATATGTTTGTCTTTTTCGGGTCCTCAAACCGAAAAACTAGATGGGGTTCAGCCGCATGGATTCTGGTGTCGCTGCAGCTACAAACAATGGACATTATTCAGCAACTTCTCTATTCTCACTTTAATGTAATAGCTGTTTTTCATGAACTCTGTTTTTTTACTATTTAGAATGGCATGCCAGAAATATTAACCTTGAAAAGGGGTAGCAAGAGACAAAACCTGGATTGCAACTGGTTACTTCGTCACTTGTGCTTTAATTTTTGAGATTCTTTACTGTAGAAGAGTGTAAATTTAAGACCAGATTTTTGTGAAGAAATCCAAGTAGAAGAGATAGAAGACACTTCCCAACTAATTAAAGTGGTCAAATGTAAAATTCAGGTGCACCAAAAAACCCATTGTAAAAGGCTGTTTTGAAGTTGGAGACCCTCTAATTAAAGTGGTAAAATGTCGAATTAAGGTGCACCAAAAAATCCATTGTAGAAGGCTGTTTCGAAGTTGGAGACCCTCTAATTGATCATCTCGTATGGATATAGGAACAAAAAAATTGAGTCTTAAAAATAGTGCGTCTTGCAATACGTTACCTAGATCATTTATTTTCAAGATTTTCATTTGTTTATAGATCTACTTGATTCGAACCATTTTTAGAATCTAAAATCTTATAATTAGAGATGAAAATGGACTCTCAAACCATCCTAAAATTTTTTAACACCAAATATTATATCTTGTGATAAAATTTGGTGGTCTGCCTTACTTCGATTGTTTAAGGTTCCAAAGTTGAAACAAATCACACCCAATTGTTTAAGGTTCCAAAGTTAAAGCAAATCACACCCAATTAGAATGCATGATTACTAGGTCTCAGTTCAGTGTCTCATATAAAAATTCTATCCGATTCTCCATATTTGTCCAAACTTGAATCACGGGTTATTTAATGTCCAAATTATATTTTAAAAATTGCTAAGCTGGCTTAAAACCAGAGGGGCACCGGTCTGAGTCTCCCGTGGAATTGGAACTTGGCCCTATTAGCCCCAAAAATGATGTTTCAATGATATTTAAATGCAATAATTTAATGTTTAGAGTGAGTTTAGATTTACACTGACCTTAAAATCGATTTCAAGCCCAAACATGTAAAAACTTTCTTTCTTACAGATTTTCATTCGTCTAAAGAATGGGAAATTTATCAATATACACATAAGAGAGTAATTATTTACCATTTTACCCATTTGGAACCATTCCAACTCAAGATCATGTATTCTTTTATGTCCTTTTATGAGTATTTTAAAATTAAATCAAAAGACATAAGTGCTAAAGTGTTTATCTTATGTATAATTTGATAAATTTCCCTTAAATAATTCACTGAGTTGACCAAGCCAGCTCGGAACCAGCAGGTCACTGGTCCAATTGCCATAGCCAGTTTTTAGAAAACTGATCCCAAAACTTGGGTCAACACCGTTTCTTCGAAAAGTTATTTATTCAAATGGCTAACACAAATTTGAAGTTTCACAAGTACCAAGTTGTTGGAATATCTGATAAGCATGTTTATTTTTTATTGATAATATCTTACTGATGAATGGACAAATGTAGGCACAAGTTGCACAAGAGGAGAAGAAAACAAGCATCAATACAAATTTGGGTACCACCCAACTTTGAGTTGATTTTCCCCATAGGAGATTCAAGGCAACAGGAAGTCAATCTTCCCTTAAACTGTCCAACAAAATGAGATGTACAATCTTTCATACCAGTTTTACACATAAGAACGGAAAATCGATTCAGCCATTTTGACAAGAACCATGCAGCAACAATTCCCCATAGAACATTACGGTGTGACCAGTTTTCTGTTAACACAAAGAGCAGACCCATGCAAAAATTTCATCAAAACCGACCTGTGATAGAGATTTCATTTGATGATGTAGAACTCTTTCCATAATAGTTGCAATTGCTATCTGAAAGCCATCTATCTTGGCTTGGCACAGGAGGAGGTTTTAGAGACATACATGCTGGCTTTTTTGGTGCTCCATGTAACACTATCTTCTCCACACAAATCTCCAGTCAAAAGACAAGGGGAGATGAAAAATATTCAAAATCCGAGGAATGTGTCATATTTTCTATGAATTGATAAGGGTTTCCCTAACCCTTTCTTATTTGAACAGAATAAAAGAAGCAGGTCTCAGATCCTTGAGCACTCATCACATGGCTCCAAGAAAACCCAATTCATGCTTACATTAATGCTTCAAAAGGAACTCTGTGACCTCCCCACTTTATTTGGGTCAACACCCCAAAAAATAGATTTTTCAACTGAGAGTTATATCCCCAAAAATATAATAATAAGTATATCTAAGTATCTGATCTCAACGTGTCTTCGGAGTAAGACAGGCATTCCTCAGGATTAGAGTAGAAGTAACCCTCTTCCTTGGGTTTATCTGAAATCACCAACCTTCTTGCAGGCTGACCCATCCGATTTGTATGAGCGGCCTTGACCGCTAGAGAGAACTCATCCCATGGCAATAACCCACTGGTATGTTGGTCTAGTAGATGAACTAGAAGCTTTCGGTCCAATAGTACAGTTCTCCGGAAACCCAAGAATCTATTATGTAAAAAGGCAGAAAATGAAATGAATAGTGAAGCACACAAACATGGGGTCCAAATATAATTACTGTTTTCTTAAAAAAAGTAATATTGTAATATAATGAGGCTATTTAAAAATATAATGTCCTTACTATTGGGAGATTTATTCTCTTATTTATAGACATCTGCCTGCATTTTGTATTTTTGAAAAAATAAATCTACGCTTAAATGTATATATAATCCTACAAGACAATTAGAACTCAACAAATCTATATGATTCCATAAGAGAAGCCTGAGTTTACAGAAGTATCTTTTCGAGGAGAAGGCTAACTGAGTTTGTAGAAGCTTAACTTGTGTTTCAAAAGAAATGTAAAAAGAATTATATCTTTTTTGTTTCTTGCATTCTGTAATTTTACTTTTATGAGATGCTCCTGAACTGTGCCTCAAATTTCCTGATGAAAACCAAAATTTTGGAAATCTCCTAAGAAATCACCTTGGGGAAAAATTCTTGAGAATGAGATTTGTCTTAAAGAGAGGTATAGAAAGATCACAAGAGAAATGAATAGATATATAAATAGATAGATAGATAGATAGATAGATGCAACATAGATATACATAAGCCCTAATAGCCCTCAACCTCATACCTGCGATGTCCTTCAACAACCTTGGCCATGTTACCATCATATGTGGGGACGAAGACATCACTTGCCAAGGAAACTAGATAATCCAGTGCTGCCATCTGAGAGGAATGGTTTTGGAAGGGCTTCAGATTAGAAGGTTCCAATAGCATTTCCTTTTGTACCTGTGCAATTTCACAAAGTAGAACAGTTCAATAGCCTCATAGAGCTCGCAAAAAACTTGAAACCTGGTGGTCTTTTTTCTGAGTCACAAAGTTATCCAAAATTTGAATTTCTGTCATAGGACAAAGAACCAAATAGTCAGAGACAATGAAATTGCGTCTAACTAGTCACCAAAATCACTCTGTTTGAAAATAAAATAAATTTACTAAAGGGTGAGGGTACTTTTGTTATATGGAGGTTCCTACTCAAGGTTCTCTTCGAACCTTAAAAGGATTTTGATAGGAAAGATGGGTGTTGAGGTCAGAGACACAGGAACCTGCACACACATGCAGCCCTTAATAACAACCAAAATTGCTTCGCTAATGTTCAACTTTTTGTATGTTACAAGGATCCTTCTAACCTAAAGCTAAAGGATTTTGAGATGTCAACTATTTTTCTCTGACAGGGAGGGCTTTAAGTTTAAAGATATAGATGCTGTCATTTTGAGTTTAAAGATATAGATGCTCTCTTAAAGTGCACTTCATAAGTTTAGAGAATAATGCTATTCAACCTCCAGATAAAGTTATGAAACATTCGCTATGCAAGCATCTCAAAAGTGAAACAGTATCAACTACAAACAGTCATTTGTTTCTTGTCTAAGCAACTATGCGTGGCATTGAGTTCTGTGAACAACAATAAGAAAGAACACGAGTACCTCATGCATGTGCTTGGAGTTCGTTAATTAAATGACGAGATAGAGAACATAAGCTCAAAAAATACGCTCAATGACAAAAAATCTGACAAATATAGCGTTTAATTCACACTAACCGTATTTGGGAAAGCCGAATAGAGAGAAGACATCCTCCTTTCTCCCCCGTATATCTCTCCAGCAGCAATATACACTTGGATATCCTTATCAAAACCAAGAGCCCTCAGAACTAGTGCAGTTTCCTCTGGTGTCAGTGGGCAAAGTCCATCTCTTCTTTTCAGTTCAGAGTTTATAACTTTCTCTTTCCACCATGGATATGCATACCTGCAAATCAATTGAGTTTTTTACGACCATGTGGATGGGGGAGGGGGGAAGGGAGGGAGAGAGAGAGAGAGAGAGGATCTTACCTCATTCTAGTCAATTCATCTTCTTCCTCTACGCTGCAACCATGAGTGCAGCCAGAAAAAGCTAGCATGTCCATCTCATAACGGAGATGAAGAACTAAGAATGGTCCATTCCTTCTCAGTGAATCGATGACTCTTCTGCCCAATTCTTCAATTTGGGGGGTGAATCGTAGGGCACCATAATTTACCCGACAACGAAGCCTTTGGATATCAATAGGCAGCCCATTGTTAGCCAATCGAGCATCTGTTCTATTCAAATGCAAAATCTTGTGTCTCTTCGCCAAAGGTAGAATCTGTTAGGTAAGAAATGAAAAAAGAGTTCAGTATCTGCTAAACTAACTTCCTCACAGAGAAATTTCTCTCTCTTTCTCTCTCTCTCTCTCTGCTGGACAGGGTCCAAATATATGAACACATGAACAGGTAGAAAATAGTGAACCTGATTGTGATAGTAGGAGATGTTAGACCAACTGATGGGCGGCATGGAGAGGAGCTGTCCTTTCTCCATTCTTCCTTTGAGCCTGGGTGGAAACTCTTTCAGTATCCTTACTTCATCTCTCAGAGATGTTATGAAGTGGTCGACATCGAATATGTCTCCAAAATCGCTGCAATATCATGTTTCAGCTCACCGAACAAATTAATAATTGAGATGCACACATATAGACACTTCTCTTCTATTATGAATCCAAAATCAGATTGGAATTTCAAATTCCAACTGTTTTATTGTTCCAGATTTCAATTCATGGAAGAATTGCAATTGAAATTTCAATACATGGAAGAAATTCAGTTTGAAACTCAGACAAGAAGCCAAAAATTCAGTAAACAAAGGTGAAACTCGAACCTTCGCTTGCCAATTACCCAAAAAAGCCTTGGTTTACTCCACGTCATTAACTTTGGCATAAAGCACTACTCTCTCACTCACTCTCACTCTCACTCTCTCTCTCTCTCTCTCTCTCACACACACACACACACACACAACACACAGAGAGAGAGAGAGAGAGAGAGAGAGAGAGAGGAACTCACCTTGGATCAGCCCAGAAAGAGGACTTATCCAGCTCTGGTACTATCAGAGTCACATTCATGTATCTTGCTATGGCTACCATGTCACAGATCTGCAGTTTGTCAGTTAACCATTGTCATGAATGGAAAAACCAGAAAAGCCCAAGAATTACAGTTTCTCATTTCTCAATAAGAAAGGAGTCCAAGGATCCTGATTATCAAATAAAAAAGGACTTAAGAGTGGAGAGGAAAGCAAGTAATAATGGAAACTAACCGCTGCTCGCATCTGATTAAGTCCACCATTGCAAGAAACCATTAGGTAGCCATTGTTCTTATATACCCCTACATGATCAAATGTAGAACACAATGAATAAAACAGCAAATATATTGAAACCCATCAAGTAGAAATCAATGGTTAAAGATTTTATATCTTCTTGAATTGTATGTTCCAATCTATTCTTGTTATTTTTTATTTTTTTTTATCCAGAGAGAAAGTGTAGTGAAACCTGGATAAAAGAACAGAACAGTTCCATGGAAAGCCATCAAACACAAAGCATTGGTAAAGTTTAACAAGTCTATGCAGTGGTACAGAGAGAGAGAGTGTGTGTGTGAGAGAGAGAGAGAGAGAGAGAGAGAGAGAGAGAGAAGAAGAAATGCAGCTACCAAGAACAGAAAAGGTCTTACGTTTAGGAGGAAGAACAAACTTCGGAGACGATAAGGTAATTAAGTTCGAATGTGGATCAGTATCAGACTGAGTAAAGCAAGAAGGCCAACCCTTAAGCAAGCGAGGTGCCCATAAGTTCTGCAAAGCACTCAACTGGATCAAACACGTCCAAAGAAGAACAGTGGTTGTAGCTCTCACCATCCAAACCTGCAACTTAGAGTGAGAAACCCCCTGATTTTTTATCTTATTACCCCCTTTCATCTCTCTGAAAACTCCCACAAAAAGGCACCACAACCTCATTCCTTCAAACCCACTTCACATATCACCACTCCTCTCCAAACCAGAACTCAGAGGTTGAAAAAGAACCCACATTTCATCCTCCAAGCCTCTCTCTCTCAAAAACTTCCAAAGGACACCTTTCCCTCTAAACCCACTTCATATAAGCGCAATCTGAGCAGACCCACCATGGATTTCACCAAAACAACAGAAACTCAGTTGGGAAAAGCCCCTAACTTTAGCAAACTTCCCCTAAATCTAGAGGAACCAAAATCCAATATTCCCATTTTCCGCCATTTTTTCTTATTTAAACCCAGCTAGATTACCTACATATAAATCCCTAAAACAGCAGACAATAGATGAATTTCTCGCAATAAACTAGAGAGAGAAAGGGATAGAGAGAGAGAGGGCGACCATTACCATGTCGACAAATCTTTGAAAATGTTAGAATAATCTTAGAAAATTCCAGTTAAAAAGAACAACTGTAGTGAAGATGGATGAGATGGGCCTGTTTCTACTAAGCAAATTTAATTAATATCGGTTTTTATTCTTATTACAATATTTTACCACACTCAAACTGGTTTTTAGATGTTAATTTTGAGATGTGAATAATAGGTCTCTATATGTCCGAGAATAGCGAAATTGCCCTTCCATAGTTTCAAATTGCCAAAAAAATGAGGGTATTTTAGAGTGTGACATCATCTACATAAAACATTAAATATCACTAACATACACAAGATGGTAACATTATACTCATGTGGATAACGTTACATCCTTTTTAGTGACCAAAAATATTATTATTAAAAAAGAAATTGTCTCATTACTATATATGCCTTCTAAAAAGTGTAAACCATCCATCATAAAAATGGATGCAAGTAGGTGTTCCATCTAATTTTTAAATTTTACTTATTTTTTTATCTTCATGATCTCCATATTAGAGATTACATATCCTCAAAAATTAAGTCCAAAAATCCATCTAAAAAATAGATTTATTAATAGGCCTGCATTTTCTACATAGGCAGTCTTGGCTGCATAGAAATCGGGTTTTATTAAAAATTAGTGTATTACAAAACAATGGTATATAAGTCTTTAAAATTTGTGGAGTGCAATTATAAAATGCTTTATAGTCTTTTGAGTCCAAAAAATAGTGCATCTTGCATTACATTATCTAGACTGTCCATTTTCAAGATTTCGTATATTTATAGATCTACTTGATTTTAACCATTTTTGCGATTTAAAATTTTATAACTAGACAAGAAAATAGATTTTGCGATAATCCAATGAATTTTTTCACCAAAATTACATGTTATGATAAAATTTGGAGGTGCGCCTTAATTAGATTGTTTAGGGTTACAACCTTATAGAAACTGTACTTTTAAAAAAATATTGTATTACAAAATAATAGAATATAAGTATTCAAAATTTATTTAGTACAATTATAAAAGGCTATAGAATTGTCTACAAAAAGACCATTTATCTTTTGTACATGGATGTAACAATTATTTATACTTATTAAATGTCAAATTAGAAGCCCAATAATTTTATTTTGGAACTTTGTGTCTATTCAAATACACTCTTACAACCACCCATTTTGAAATTTACGGGATAACGATGGTTGTAACTTCTATGTACAAAAAAATAAACGGTCTCTTTATAGATAATCCCATTAAGAAAATGAGTGACCTAAAATATCCTAATATTCAAAAGGTTGTGGTTTGCATAAGGTCGAGACCTTGTACAATCAAAGTAAGGCGTACCCTGAAATAGTATCGAAAGATATTATTTCAGTATTAAAATTCTTTGTGATGCTTTGAAAATTTATTTTCATCCCTAATTATAAAAATTAAAGGTTAAAAAATAGTATAGATTGAGCAAATATCTGAACACATTATAATTTTTAAAATTGACGGTTTAGACAATGCATTGCAAGATATACTATTTTCAAGACTTAAAATCAATATTTTTTTCATGTTCATGCATCTCGAGATTGAGATGATTGAATTGAGGGTTTTTGGGTATCGAAACTACCTCTGCTAATAAATTTTTGATATGCACCTTAGTTTGATTGTTTAAAGCCTCACCTTTACATAAACTTCTTCCTATTCAAAATCGTAAGTTATAAAAGAAAGGAAAAATGTTTCACAACCCCGAGGCATAAATGATGGTGTTTCATCTAAAAGTATTTGTACTCAACAGTTAGTCGAAATGGTTTTTTCATAAAATTATTATTTTTAATTTTTAAAATTTATTTATTTTTTCCATGATCTCCAAGGTAACATATCCTTAAAAAATGAGTCAAAAAAATCCATTTCAAAGAAATATTTTAAAAAAGGGACCCGTTTCCATATGGAATCACAGAAACCTTGTCCTAAAAGAAACCCTTTAGCTAGAGAGAGAAAATAGTAAAGGTAACCGAAGGGATAAGTTTTTGTACGATTACCTAAAAAGGTGTATAGGCAATGTGACCCTATTTCCTCTTCCGTACACATGTTTCTTGAGACCTTGGCGGTGCTCAATAATCTCTCTCTTCACATGTTTCTCTCTCTTTAAATGAGTGGAACCCAACAACCTGGACCTAGTTTCTCTCTCTACATATTTTCCTCTCTCCTAAACATGGCACAATTACACCTTGGGAGAAGATTTCCACTCATTGAAAACGCCTGAATCAATTAGGCTCTCTCGCCATGAGTGGAATACAAACTAAAAGAGGCTTTTCTACTCTCCTGCTGTTATAAAACACTAATCAATGGTGTGAATCCCCTGTAGAAATGTATACTCAATCCAAATCATCGATTGAGTTTGGATCGGATTGAATTAATGATCTTAGAATAATATTAAAAATAAAATAAAAATTTATAAGGGACCTATAAAAATAGGGTAATCATCCTTCATATGCCTATATTTAAATAAAATCAGAAAAAAAAACCTCAGCTCTTCAAAACCTCGCCTACACCATTTTTTTAAATTTTTGATTTTTTTGGGACGAAAAATACCCTCAACAGTAATCTTTTTATCGTAAAGAACATTACGATAATTTAAATACCATAATGTGTAGAAAAGTCTATACGGGAAGTAATATACCGTAATTATTAGGATATTTTATACGGTAATTTAAATATCGTATAAAACATTACGATACTTTAATTATTATAATATATAAATATATTATCTACATCATTCTTATTACCGTAATAGTTGAAATGCTTCAAACCGAAGTTAATATCAAAACGGCCCCTCTCCTCCCGGTGAACTTTCTCTGTAAAACCCGTCTTTCTCTATCCAGTAATGAAAATGGAATCCTTAAAAAACAAGCAATCCAATAATTTCAATGCCATATCGATCATGCCTTCTCTATACCTTTATCAACAGGTCATAAGTCTATGTAGTGGTAGGAATCTCCCTATCAATCATCTCTTTAAAAACCAAAATAGAATGGCTCAAAAGTCCAACATTACAAAATGATTTGATCACAATGTTGCAGGTGAGAGAGTCGAGATCAAGCCCAGACTGGGTCTTCTCCAATATAACCCCTGCCGCATCGTCCCATCTCTGAAAATCACAATAACTACCAAACAAAATACAGTAACTATAAGAATCCAGTTCAGGCTTGTTCTCGAGGAATTGGCCTGCTTCCTCAAACCTCTCCTCTTTGCACAACCTTTCAATGATAAAATTCTAAACACAATGACCAGGGACATGACCTTTTGCCAACACCAAATGGAGAATCTCCATGGCCTTAGTAATGCCACTCCTGTTGCAAGTCTTTTCGATCAAAATTTTACAAGTCAAAGGCCCAGGGCAGCAAATGTTTTTCTCCGATAATGGTTTTGAGAAATGTGGGTTTTAGAGAGAGAGACATAGAAAGTTCACATAGGGCATAGGAGAGGGGTAGCTCTGATATTAGCTTCGGTTTGAAGTTTTTCAAAGCATTACGCTAATAAGAATGACGTGAAGAATATATTTATTTATTACGATAATTAAAGTACCGTAATGTTCTTTACGGTATTTAAATTACTGTATAAAATATCTTAAGAATTACGGTATAAGACTTTTATATACATTATGATATTTAAATTACCGTAATGTTTTTTACGGTAAAAAGACTATCGTGGAGACTATTTTCGTCCCAAAAAAACTGAAAATTGAGAAAATGGGTGTAGGTGAGGTTTTGAAAAGTTAGGGTTTTTTTTTTCGATTTTATTAAAATATAGGTATATTAGCGATAATTACCCATAAAAATATTAGGTAATCTAAAAATAAATAAATAAACATATAAGGGGTTTTAGGGAAACCAAGCTAGGACCCATACCATCTCAATGCGATTTAGTTATGATCAAGTGCTATTTGAATCGACAATATGAGAGTGATCTAGTATCTCCCCAGCTTGGAGGGTATTTTTTAATTAATTTTCATTATCTGAAACGGCAAGCCAAATTGGGAATATGGGTGATCCATAGTTAGCAAGTCAGGGAATAATAATATATCGGCAAGCCAAAATATCGGTAATGAATCGGTTTTGTTTCAAAAAGTCAGTGGAAAAAATCAGATAAAAAATACGGATTGCCAAAAAATTAGGCAAGTTATAAAGTCGTGGATAATTCAGATTTGTCTAAAAAACACGGAATGAAAAAATCGGATCTGTAAAGATGACATAATATTGAATTATGATTTGCAGTTATTGTATAGATACATTAAAGCCATTGAACATAATGTTATGACCTTACCTAGTGTCGTTAGAGTGATACTTGACAATGTATTGTCTAAACTTTTTATAAGTCCAACAACAATGTTTAATCTGTAGTCACAACACGAAACATATCATTGATTTATTTGGAGCAAAAAATAAAATATAAATAATACTTAACACAAGAACTACATTAGTAGATAACAATAACTCTAGACTAAGATAGGATTGTTTGAAGGAAAAAAAAAAACACAAGAAAGGCCCTCAGTATAGGATTGTAATTAATTAAAACGAAATACAAACCTAAATATGTAAAATAGTAGTCAATCCAAAATGCTATCTTGTGTACACCAATAAAATAAAATTAATCAAACTTCTATATATATAGAAAGCAACAAAATATTTAAGCAAATTTAAATCTCACGCTGAATTTCCAGCTGCTTAAATCTTTTGCATACAAAATCTTTAAGCAATTTCGAATCGCACACAAAATGCTCTATATAAGAATGCATTTTTCATTTGGTTAGTCTTCTAACTCTGCCTGTTATTTTGAGATATAAGATTGTTCTGATATCTTAATGTTTGGGAAATGTATTGTTTGTAATTTTTTGTAAAATTTTTTAAATGAAATTATTGGCGAAGCATTTTATTGAATTTTATTTTAAATCAAGATTTTAATTTACGTTTACTATTAATTTCGTTATCTTTAAATAAAAATTCAATAATATTAAGTTAACGAAGGAATGAAATTGCGGAGAAGACTGGATGATATTTTTGAATTATTTTTGAAAATTAAGGGTACTTACATTTCTTTATTTACATATTTTTCTCAACTTCTGTAATATTATTCTTCTCACCGTGGTAGGGCTCTAAGTCGGAACTCTCAATCGACCTGTTAGATTTCTTTTCACAGAACGGCGACGTGGGACCCACGTGTCTAAGATCGTAACACGTGTGACGACGTACTCGTTGGGGTAATTATTCCTATTCCTCACACGTGTCAAACGGAAAAGTTGGATCGTCTCGCCGTCTATTTCGAGGCGCATGTCTGTCCTTACTGGACCGCAGCTTATTACTTTGATGTATCCATTTTGGATGGGTTTCTATGAGTCTGCCGACTCATCTGCATATATGCGGCCCCCAATCGTAAATACTTTTCAGATGGAATTTTTATCTTTTTTTTTGTTTTTTAGATTCTTCATCTAGACAAACTGATTATGAATATCTAAAAAAATTAAAATTTTTAAATTAAAAATATAATTGTTTTGGTGTATTTTGGTAGATCGCCCCTATAGCATTTTATAGAGGGTACACTTTGTGTAACGTCCATCGTCAATGGGCTCTTGGGTCTGCCGCAGGATCATGCAACGTTTTTTCCATTTATTTTTATATACGTAAATATATACGAGGACATCACTTTTGATACAAGAGGTTATAATCGTCATTAACTGTTTAGATTTTGTTGGCCAACGAGTTCTCACATTCAAGGTGTGGGGTAGTTGCGGTTTGTGATGGTTGTCCCTGATTGCTCTTGTAGTGGCCGAGTTGGAACTTAGAATGCTTGTGTTGGTGAGCTGTCGAGGTTTAGATTTTGTAGTTTTCGCAGCTAAGTGAGTTTATCCATGAAAATAAAGACTTCTTCTCTATTTCTTCATCTGTTTTGTTTATGTAATTTTGGAACTTTGTTCTTTTATATAATGAAACTTACAATCGCACTTTATCAAAAATAATAAAAAGATTATTAGATTCGAAAGTGGATGCTTGAAGATATGTCATTGATTGGATACGTAGTCTAAAATAAAATTTCATAAATGTTGTGATACACTTTTACCTATTGGATTTTTCATCTAATAATTAAAAATGATTTTTCTTGTATTGAAAATAAATACCCTTATAATATACAATCTCTTTATATGCCATTGGCCTCATGTTTAGTGTTTGGACTCCCTGCATTTCAGTAAAATTTAATAATGACTGAAATTGACAAAAAACTCTAATTTTACTAAGAAAATTTAGGGAAATTTATATTAAATCAACATTTATTTTTCTAGAATATAGTCCTATGTAAAATATTGCATAGTCTTATGTATTTTATATGTTACAATTGAGTTGCGCTTTTTTAGATTTTTTTAAAAGTTTTTTTTATCTATTTTTTATATCATATTAAGCTCAAATTTAGTATGTTCATAGTATGAGCTTCATACTTATCAGTATCATATTACTTATAAAAATATTAAAAATAATTAAAAATATATATAACTATCAAACTAACCCAATAGAATTCAATGGTAGTTTGATAATTTTATGTATATTAAATTATTTTTAAATATATTTTATTAGAAAGGTATGTACACATCAAAATAGCTTAATTTGATATATGGAAAAAGAGATAGAATTGTATGATTTATGTTCTTAAAAGACATACTTGATTGCAAAATATGAAAAATAGGACACTATTTTTTTACACAAAAAATAAAACAGAATTTATTTGCAAGTTTTCCATTAAAAAAAAGTAGTTAAGTATATTTTATATTTTACGATTGGGTTCTACTTTTTGAGAGTATAGTGTATTTTAAACTTATTTTCCTTTCTATACTTCGGATCAAGCTCAAATTTGGGGTTGATACTTCTCACCATCTCACATTTGCAAAAATATCAAAAAATATTTTTAAAAATAAAATAACCAAAATATCATTTTTAAATTTATAGAGGTATTTTGGTTATGTTTATAACTTTGTTATTTTTATTACTTAATTATTTTTTTGATATTTTTTTTACAAGTACTTTAGATAAGAAGTACAAATATCCAAAGTTTGAGCTTGATCAAATGTCTAGAAAAATAAAAAAAATGACATACAACATTCACTACATTCACTATGAATAAGTGAGATTTCACATAAAATTTCACTATGAATAAGTGAGATTTTATTTTGATATTTTTTTTACAAGTACTTTAGGTAAGAAGTACAAATATCCAAAGTTTGAGCTTGATCAAATGTCTAGAAAAATAAAAAAAATGACATACAACATTCACTATGAATAAGTGAGATTTCACATAAAATATAAATTATCTAAACTAATTGTAAATTTAAAAAATAAAAAGGACTTTACTGATAATTTCCTCACTGAGTAAGGACATGTCCTATTTTCTTATATTTGAAATAAGTGGGAGTTTTTCCAAATAAGTAGGGGAGAGAAGCGACCCATGAACCATGAGAGCGGAATAAACATTCGACTTTCCCACCCATGATTGGGTGGAGGAGTAAAATGGGATTATTAACTGAAAAATTGTTTTTAAATCTGCAAGCTTGGTCTAAACTCTAAATGGTGCGGTTTGTATAAGGCCGATTCTCTAAACAATCAAAGTAAAGTGCACCTTCATATAGTGTTGAAAAATGTAGTTTTAATATTGAAAATCTTTGTGATAGCTTTAGATTATATTTTTATCTCTAATTATAAAATTTAAAGCTTCAAAAATAGTTTAGAACGAGTGGATTTATGAAAACTTGAAAAGCTTAAAAATTGACAGTCAAAAAATACATTACAAGATGCACTATTTCTAAAACTTGAAATTTATTTTTTTCTCATGTCCATGCATTTTGAGGTCGAGGTGATCAATTTGAGGATATTTGGGCATCAAACCAACCTCTTCTAGTAAAATTTTGGGTGTGTAGTCTAATTTGATTGTTTAGAGCCTCGCACTTATATAAACTAAAAATGGAATGATACTTGGAATTAAGTAGTTTACAATTGACTTTAGCAAAGATGAATCTCAAGTTTGATTCCTAGACTACCTAAAGGAATTTATCTGTCAAAACTCGTACGCGTAGTCATTAAACATAATAAAATGTTAATTTCATTACAATTGAATTTCGCACAATTCCGATAAATAGCCGGCCAAAAGCCACCCAGTAAATAATATCCAGATAAAATTCCTCAACTAGATCTAGAATATCACCATAATAATATCCAGATAAAATTCCTCAACTAGATCTAGAATATCACCATAACAATAGTTGTTAGTGAGAATCTTAAGAGAACAAAGACTTGAAAAACCATATACAAAACTACATATGCAAAACTTTAAGGCAGGTAGTTTATTTATGGCAATTAAGGGCCGGTTCTAATTGGTGGGTTACTTAGTTTCAATTAGGGGAGTTGCAATAATGGGTTGTTAGCGGGTCACATTCAAGAATAGACCCCTTAAAGTTATGGGGTTTTCGTTTCAAATTATTTTCTATTGCTTGCTTTGTTGCATCCTAGGTTCAGAAAGCCATGTCCGCAGTCTGCACTGACTCGGATACCGAGTCCACCACCTGTTCTAGACCCATTAGGTTAACCCAACTTGTAGGGCCGTATGGAGATTTACCCTACTCCAGGTCAGGCCAACTCTGGTTCCAGTGATCATGAAGGAATTCAGAAGTTGAAGAATTATTTGCAACAATATATTCAGATAAAAGAATTGGGGCAACTAAGATATTTTTTTGGGATTGAACTAGCTTAGTCACAATATGGTATTAATCTTACCCCAAAGGAAACATATAACTAATTTACTAACATAAATATGAATGTCAGGGGCTAAACCAATTTATACACACATAAACCTAGTTTATTTATGGCAATTAAGGGCCAGTTCCAATTGGTGGGTCACTTAGTTTCAATTAGGGGAGTTGCAACAATGGGTTCTTAGTAGGTCACATTTAAGAATGGACCCCCTTAAGATATGGGGGTCTAGATTCAAGGTTTCCCTTTGTTTCTCTCTCAGCCCCAACTTTGGCTTGTGAGAAAAAGGTATGTAAGCTTTAAGGTACATTTTGTTTTTTGTCATATAAATGAATGTAATATTGATTATAAGTGGGTGACATGATATGTTTAAGAATAAAAGTAGACAGGGCCTCTGGGCCTGAGGTTTATGTATAAAGGTCATATAAAGGAAAGCATAATGCATAAGGATAAAAGTACTCATCCAACGGGTTAGGTTAAAATATAAAAAATAAGTGGCTAAAATAATATTTAATTTTTCAATTTTAAATTTTTTGGGGTGACCGTATTTCTCAATCAAGCACAATCAAAATAATATAAAAATAATTTATGGAAAGTAATAAAAGACACATTTTTATCTTGTCTTTCGAGGAGAAAGGAATTTAGGAGCTTATAAATGAAAATATCGCGGATTAGTTCCTCGACTACTGTGCTAAAATTAGAATTGAACACATTTGGTGGCCAAGGCAAACAAGGCCAGTTTCACAACTTGACTAAGCCATAATTCCCAATAATAAAAAGTTATTAGGATTGAAATATTATTTTTCAAATATTTATTCGGACATGAATATTCGACATGGATTTCACATTTTCTAAATGGATAACGTTTTAGTACACACCTATTTTAGCCATCTACGTTCTAAAATCTATCTTGGAGGTAGATTGAGAATCCAGAATCATGTGTCTATTATCTCAACCACCATGATCATGAATACAAAAATATATCAATTTTAAAATTTTAAAAATAGTTCATCTTATTTTCGGCCATTTATTTTAATCCCTCATCACCTTCAAATTTCTACTATTTTAGAACTTCAAATTCCTGGATCCAAATATAAATGAATTTGTATGTCCTAAAACCCCATGAAACCAAAGTGGAAGCATGAGCCATTGGCTCATTTATTGTGGCCATCTCCAATATCATCTGTCGAGTTCAATACTCAAAAAGACAAAATTAAGAGCAATGTAAAATTGAAACTTGAATTCAAGCTCCACACCACTAGGCAATGAATGGCACACGTCCCTAAAGTCACATTCATTGCAATCTTACCTCTCTCTCTCTCTCTCTTAACCCCCACCTCTACTTCTCTCTCTTAGTCCCATGTTCATCTCCATTCCCCCCCCTTCTCACTCACATTCATCTCTATTCTTTTCTCTCTTATTAAAATATTCTTTCTCTCTCTCCCATTCATATATATTCCTTTCTCTCTCTAATTAAAATATTTTGTTAGGAATTGTGATCTTTTGTTAACACATCTACATGGTGCATTATAAATAAATAAATAAATAAATAAATAAATAAAGAAATAAAGAAGTGCAAAACAACAACCCCTTTTTACTTTCGTTTGTTAACTGAATAGTTTAATAATTTTCCTTCTCTGATGATTTTCCATTTTAAATTTATTAGGTAGTTATCTTGAATATTAATCATTTTAGACCTTTCCTATGTTTACGAATTATTTTTGTATTTGTTTTTTCAGTTTCTAACTATTATTCCTTGATGAACCGGACCTGAACTGGTCGATTCACTGGATCAGATCGGCCGGTCACCGGTTCGATGGGATCTAGTTTTTGAAACACAACATGTATGCATATACACTCAAATATGTTCTCAAATGAGTCCCATAAATTCAATCCATTTGGTCATGAAATTATTATAGTATGACCTAGAGAATCATCATCCCTCAAAGAAATTTGACGACGATATAGGTAGTGGGTCCTTCCAAACACGTAATTAGTTCATTTGTACTTTCCATTGTCCCTTAACTATTTGCCTAGCTGACCTACCAAAGGCTTGAACTTGCCCAGCCTCTTCTTGACTCCATAAAATTCATGTAAGCTCTAACATGAAAATCATGAATACGAAAAAATAAATAAAATTTGAAAATTAAAAATAGTAATTCTATTATGAAAACATTCGGATCGTTAGTTTCAATTGTTTTTAGATGGATCATCTATTTGCATCCATCTTTAAGATTGATGCGTTATACCTCTGGACCGCATATGCAAAAATGGGGTCCAGCCCAAATGAAACAATTTTCCTTTAATGAAACATATTGGTAGTTGTAAAAAGAGACATTTCATGCGTATGTTCAACAAAAGAGAGAAAGAAACGTTTATGTATGTGTGAATACAAATCGCACATGTGGTTTTTTATTTTAATCGCACATGTGGTTTTTTATTTTATTTTTACTTCTTCGTCTCTTGTTTTAAGCTAAAACTAATTCAAGAGTTCTGATGTTGTAAGAACTTTGCTCTTTAAAAGGATTTGTCTCATTATCTTTTAGAGAGAGAAAAAAAAGAAAGAAGTGAAAAGGTCATGTTCGAGGATTTTGTAGGCAACTGTATTTGTCATATTTTCTAGTAAGAGAAATTGAGAGAAGACGAGTACTTAGTGGGTGTTTTAGGAGCCCTATTGCAGGTCCTATTTTACTGAGGGAAAGTGTCAAGGAGAATTCATTTTTGGGTGTTCTTGGCACCTGGTTTTAGGCCCTTTTTAGAATGATAAAAGGCTGCCATAATATGAAGTTTTGAGTCTTGAATTCACCTTGTAATCTTCCCAAACTTGTAATTAAATCCTTCGCACTATTTTCCCGTAGATATAAGTCACGATTGGAGGCCGAATCAACTTAAATCTTTGTGGTATTTGATGCGTTGTTGTTGTATTTTTCATTCCTTCTTATAGTAACGATGCCATAATGTTTCCATTGATGATTTATGTGATTTTGGATACACAATAGCTATTAATGTGAATACCCTTGCTGTACTTTCACCACCATTGATCCCATCATAAACCATAACAAAAGGTTAAATGTATGTTACATTTAACCTTTTTGTATGTATATTACATTAATGTTAGTTATCAACCACACTATGCAAATTTAAGTTCTTTATGTTAGTTACCGGTCGCACTATGCAAATTTGAGTTCTTTATATTACTCTTGCACACACACACATAGAGAGAGAGAGTTTCCTTACTAAACCTCTTTGGGTATATACACCATCTTAAATAATACTGCTTTCAAGGTTTCAAATAAATATTTAAAAAAAGCGAAAAAAAAGTATATAAAAAAACTATTTACTCTATACAAAGAGACCACAATTACTTTTATCCACCAGATTTCAAATCTGTAAAAATATCATTGATCCCAAACTATCAAATTTGACATTTAATGGCTACAAAAGTAATAGTGACTTTATAATAAAAATAAATAGTCTAATAGTTTTTAAAAAAAAAAAACTACAATTGGAGAGTGGATGGGTTTGAAAGTACACAAACACTCGAAAAAAAGATCAGCCAACGTTGACAATATTGGATTGGCTTACCATGCTAGTTAGTTTTATGTCTAGTCAGAATAGGTTTTAACTACAGGCTTAATTAAGTGGCTGGCATTTTTTAAAACAAAAATATAATAAAAATGGTTTAAAAATAAAAAAATATTATTAAAAAATTCCCTAATTTAAAAATAAAAAATATATTATTAAAAAATTACCAAACATCATTTGACTAGTCAAATATTAATTTTCATATTTTTTAATCAAATTATTTTTTATGTTGAACTAAACCAACAAATGCATTAATTACAAGCCATGGTTCCTGACAATTTAGTTTTTGGACCTAACACTTGCCGGAGACCAACCCGTCATAAAGCATTAACATCTACGCAAGAAAACCAAACATTCACACGCATGAAAGTAAATGAGCAAAATTGCTAATATTAGTAAATGAGCAAAATTGCTAATAAAAAGCATCCATAGGGTGCAATGTTCCCCTTCTTTTGTGCTCGAATCAATCAAATTCAATTATTAGTTTGTTAGAAGAAAAAAAAATTATGGAAAAAATTCCATATTATAGTGTGCACCAGATCGAGACCATTAACATCATATTGTTCATGATTGAAAAGTCATATCGATCCACATGCTAAACGAGGGACAGAAAAAAGGAGGAATTTTATGGTCCTAAATTCATTTACAAACATCTATTTCCAAAGAAGAAAAAAAAGGAGCCTGTTGAATTCATAAATACAATGGAAATAGTATTCATACAATCATACCAACTGAATTCATTATTCCACCATAGCACCAGTACTAGGATGCATGCACACATGAATGTGCCTGGTACATATACACATTCAAACCTCAGCACCACAACCATGCCCTCATGCATATAATTGCATGTGGACCCGGTGCATCTCCATCCACTTGCAAGAATAATTGACTAACCTTTACGATTTCGAGTTATAGCTTCGAGATTTCTTTAGCAGTTTGGTGGTGTTATAGCTTCGAGGTTTCTTTGGTTGCTCCTGAGTCTTTAGTCAGCAACAATACTTTTCTCTCTCAACACACTGAATCGGACAGTACATGGGTGCATGTCACAAGGACCCTTAGCTCATGAAACTTCCATTCCAACTCTCAACCATTTGCCCATTCATAAATCCATGCATGCATGGAAAAGAAGTAGAGATTGTTGTCTCCAAATTTGTTCCTTCTCCTTTTTGTTGGAATGTGTGAATGTTTGTTTAAACCAACAGCCTCAAATGTTGCAACATGAAGGGCTCAATCAAGCTACAGGAACATGGTACATCTCCAGTGATGAAAGAATTTCTAGCTCATGGTTTTATTAGATCCTCATCTAGATCAACATGCCTTTCATCTGGGACAAGAAAAACAAAGCAAACCATTTACCAGATGTAGTCCACAGGTTTTCTATTCATCTTTTCAGTGTAAGTGAAAATTGGTACCAGATATGGAAATAAATGAAAGGCTGTGAGTATTGGCAAGATGATAGTTTCAAGTTAGAACACTGATTTTTTGTTTTTTATTTTTATATTTATATTTAGGGGAAAGGAAAACCGGGAAGAATTTAAAGAATAAATGGAGAAATGGATGATACCATGTTCTCCATCAGAGCTTCTGAGGTCTCCCAAAAGGAATGCATCTAAATCTTGTTCTGATATATGTTTTGCTGGGTTTGCCTCTGTCATTTCTACCTCATAGGCTGCTTGCTTTGTTGGATTCGCAGACTCCTGTGCCATTTGCCTGAGCTTTGACTCTCGCACAGCACGTAACTCATATCTGAGAGACACATTTAAACAGAGAATAACAAGAGAAAAAAACACAGATTATTATCAGATTATTGATTCAGTAAAGCCATACAAACTTGAATCTTCCAGTCGCTATAATGAACCTCAAGAACATTTTATTTTTCGTAAAATCATATAAGGATTCTTCCTAACATGCTGTACAAAGAAAACAAAAAGGTATGGTCAATTTCAAACTATGGACTGGATATAGAAAAGGACGCGGTTAGCATGCAGCCAAGCCCGCACATGTAGAAATGCGGGCCTGGCACAATAAATATATTTTGAAATATAATTTGATCCTAATTTTTGGAGAATATATAATCTTTAACATGGAGATCATGAATATGAATAAATAAATAAATTTGAAAACTAGAAATCATAATTATATTAAGAAAACATTTGGATAAGATGGATGCTTTTATACCTCTGGACCGCATATTGTACAAATGCGGCACAGCAAACAATTGTTCTATAGAAAATAAGGACAATTCCCCTGATTCATGTGTGTTGGGTATTTATTCTTTTTAGATAGTTGATACTTGAAAGTCTTAGGCATTGTTCCACTTAGAAACAGGAACCATGGATATTATTAGCAAAACAAGCCCAAATATTCTGTTTATTGGTAAAACTTTCCATTCAGGAAAGTTTAGGTGTGGCTTCGACCCAGTATAACACCTGTTAAGAGGTGCGAGTTAGTTCAAGTGGAAGGATTGAAAGTAGGCCCAAAATGACGTGGTTGGAAGTAGTCTAAAAAGATATGGGGATTTATGGCCTCACTGAGGGCATGACCTTAAATATAATAGAATGACGGACCAGTATTCGTGTAGCCGACCCCAATTAATTGAGACAAGGCTATGATGATGGTGATGATTGGTAAAAGAAAGGAGGAAAAAAAGAAAAAGATTAAAAGTGTTAGTTCATAATTCAAGCACAAGGATACATAAGCATTAACAACCAACTTCTCTGAATTCATGATAAATATGAATTAGTACAAAGATCAAAGGGAAATTTTAAAATCTATAACCTTGTTGAAATTCATCTTCCAACATAATTTCTATCAGTTACAATTTGTTGTCTTTTATCCTGACCTATGATTCTTCAATCAATGTCCCATGTTTCAAAAGTGAGAAGTGTGGCACTTACGGAGACACATAAATTTTGACAAGCATAAAGTATATTCCCCAGAATTGTCCGTCCTTCATATGTCGTGGACAAAGAACATATCTAAGGTGTGAAATCTCCTGCAACCACATCATCAGAAATTCAAGCTTCTCTCCAGAAAAGTTTCCGAGACATCATATGGAGTAAATAGATAAACTAATGCCTACATTTAAGCAATTCAACCACGCAAAAGCAATACATGTTTAGAAAATCAAAGAAAAGTTTCATCGGTTATAATAAGCTGTATCCACAAACTAAATAAGCTAACTCACAAGGAATGCAATTTTAATGGAATGTACTTATGAACAGCTTGATCCTCATGAGACATCAGAAGTCACATGGCACAAGAGAAGGAAAACATAAATCAAAACAAGGCACCATGAATTCTGGTACCCAGTGTAAAAGAAAAAAGAGGTTTTATCACGCCTAGGCGAAGGTGGGGAGGGTGCCTAAGCGCTTCCCCAGGCTGATGAGCCCTCCTAGCAGGCCTGGTCCAAGGCAGGCGTCGCACCTCAGCTGATGTGACACCTAGGCGCTCGATCCATAACTCATTAGGCCGTGATCAAAACTAGTGCTAGGAAACTGGGGCTCATGTGACGTGTAATGACTAGTTTCTATAGTTTGAATTACCAAATAGGGACATATGGTTGAGGACATACAGTCGCATCAGAGAATTATGGTTGAGGAACTCGACTGGCCGCACTGGGACTCGCCTGAGACAACTCTGTTTCCCAAAGTCTGAAATTCAGAACTCCAGAGCTGGGCCAGTCTAGACTTGGTAGTATGTATAGAAAAAGTGATATGGATTGTAACTTGAAGATTTCAGCTATTATACTGGTTATATCAAGAATGGGAATTCCAGTCCCTATTAATATGTGTTATGCAAAAATAATCGGAAAAAAAGGTGTAATGCAAATGAAAAAGCTTATATTTCCTTCAAACCTTTGCGAGGATCATATTTATTTGGTCCACAGTGATTTCTCATTATATAATGCTCCCTAAAAACCACGTCTTACAGAACATTTGAAAATAGGGATTGTATACAATGAGATCATTTACCTTTTGTACAGGGGGTCACAATTATTTACAACCGTTCGATGTGAAATCCGATAGCTTGGGTGAGTTACAAAGTAAATTTCTTTTGAACTTTTTTTGAACTTTGAGCTTGGTCAATGAAATCAATGCAGCCACCCAATTTCATATCCAATAGACAATGGTCAAGATTGATTGTGAACACCTTGTACCAAAGGTAAATGGTCTCGTTATATACTTCTCCTTGAAAATATACTAATCACCCTCTGGTGAACTGGTTTCTGGATGTATATCAGCTTTCAACAAATGAAAATACACAATGGAAAGGAAGTCCAAATCATATAATTAAATTATGAGGATCGTGACAGTCATTTTCTTTTTTTCTTTTACTAAAAAGGTTGACAATATTAACCATATTCTTACTATGTCTTTTTAACAAATCTTTTGACATTCGTTTTACAATAGGAAAGTAAGCATTTATTTTTGGTACAAGGAGGTCACAATAGTCCTAAGCCATTAGATGCGAAATCAAGCAGCTGAGGGTGTACTTTTGACTAGCTTAAGGTGTCCAAACAATTGTTTCTCAAATTTTGCGACAACTCTAAGTTGTCAGATTTCTCGACAACTCTAAGTTGTCAGATTTCTCATCTAATGGGTGCGATGTTTGTGACCTTGAACCAAATGTAAATGGTCTTATAGTATAAAATATCTTTTACTAGTCATGAATTACTGAGTTTTCGATCATTGTTAGTGATACATTAAACTCGAAATTCATCACAAAATTCATTAACTGCAATTTCCTCATTTCCTTCTCATCCAATAAAAGTCAACAGACTAAGATCCTGTCACAATCTTCCTTTTCAACTATAGTGTGAATGTCAAAAGACTCAATTCCATACCATAAACTCTGATATTTTCTTTCAGAAATCAACAATTTTCTCCATGTACGTTAATAATTTTCACAAAAAATTTCATTGATGACAAACAAATGGTTCACAACTCTTAGTAGCTGAATATTCTATGAGAGAGGGGCAAGAAAAACCAAATAATGTTATTGTTTTCATAAAATATAGCACCAATGGTGAACAAATGGTCTGTAGGCCTCATAAGTTTCTCAGTGTTTTGGCTAAGATCAAATGTAGTATCTATTCTTATCAGTATAATATGGTCTGTAATGGAGGTCAGTCTCGTATTCTATTTCGATGAGTTAAATTACCAAATTCTATTCTAGATTGCTCATTTCAAATGGTGGAAACCAGGTGTAGATCATATCAATCAAGGAAATCCGTGGCTAGCAGGTGGAGGAGAGTTATGAGAGATAATGGTTAATCAATCACTTTGTCTTGGCTTTCTCAATCAATTCAGGAACTAGTTACCAAAAATGCTGCTACTAATGAAGGTGTCTTAATGGTAACTGAAGCAGATCATCTACGCTTCTGGGATTATGTTACTCCATTTTTCCATAACTAATTGTCTCAAGAACATTTCTCAGGTGCCACTACAAATTAAAGGTGAGGAAAGCTGCATGTCGTTCATGACCAGAGGAATCACGTGATGGCAAGCACAACTACGGCCACATGGAAACATAATTCAGCAATATTTTGCAATAATTAACTGGGTACTGCAACACTCAATATATGAAATGAAATCCATGGATAAAAACCATTATTGTGCTGAAATTCAATGTTGCATCCATAAAGCAATCTGAGCTCCATGGGATAACAGAATCACCAGAGCTGCAGAGTGTTCTCCCAAGTACTATGCAGTAGCTTTGGAACTTAATAATGCTATATAAGCTCATACCCATGCAGCTTCAGCTTTGAAATGGATTTGTAGTTTTGTACACTAATCGAAGGGTCTGAAAGGCTCACAATCATTAGATGGCTCAGAGGCACATCTCCATAGTTACACAAAGAATTGAAAGAAAATTGATTACAATCAAGGATCTTTTGTGTAATTTTAGAATTATGTTTTAGCACTCCAGATCCAAGCAAAGGTAACATGGTGGCGGAAAGGTTGACGACTTTGGCTGCAATTAGGACTAATTTGGGTCTCCAGAATCAGGATTATGTTCCACCTTAGGATCCTGACACTGTTTATGAACTTTACAACCATTAAACTTAAACAAAGAATATCAATTATAAGAAAAACCTTCTTATGTTAATCTTCTTGTGAGTGATCAAGAACAGCCAATATAGAGATACAGAGCTCCCATTTTCCAATTGCCAAAACGATATCCCCCATTTCTTTCTGAATTTAGACAATTCTAATGTTAGGGACCAGCTCTGTTTCAGGTTCATAGTAGAAGCTCCGATGTAACATTATTTGATAGTTATATGGAGTCCTCAGTATCTCATAAGAAACCCGTATAAATTCCATGCATCTTTCCCAATTCAAAATGTTTCAAGCGAAGGTTGAAAAGCTTTCTGATTTGAAATCATAGTGGGAAGTGAAATACATTAGAAACCAAGCTAGGGAAACCGTAAGGAACAGAATTGAACAATTTTACACATCATGCACCGAGAAAAACTCATAAACTTCAATGGAACAAAACCCAAGTTCCCCATCAGTGCAATCTTGTGTAATCATGCTTGATAGTATCAAATCACAAAGCAGTTCCCAATCTTCACATATTAACAAAACAGCATAGCATAGGCCCCATCAAGTAAACATATTTCTGCACGCTAAGCTCATCAAATTTCCACAAGGAACTCAAAGAAAGCACATATTAGATAGATAGAACCCATAGATAATTTATTCAAAATATTCAGAACCAAACAATTTTCTCCATTTTATAGAAATAAATAACAGAATATGTAGAAAAGGGCAATACCTTAACTGATGAAAGAATTATCATGGCATGTTTCTCTTGCCATTCTGTGAGATCCTGGCGCACATTCCCCACTGCCGGATCATTCGAAGGCCTCCCTTCATCAGCTAAAACACATTTTCCCCAATCACATAAGTTCTTTAATCCAAACTCTGAAATGAGAACACATTCACCCCAAACATTGAGTTTCAAAGAAAAAAAAAACCTGAAGAAGCAAAACAGGGAGGGAATCATACCTTGGAGCCTGAAATCCTTGAAGGTTTCTATAGTGAAACCTTTAACAAACACTATTAATTCATCAGTGACTCCAAATTTCAACCTATCTTCAGAGGAATTGGAGGAAGAAGAGGTGGATTTTGTTGGAGAAGAAGATTTGATGCCATGGGTTTCTGTTATGGTTTCTGTCTTGAGGAGGTTTGGTTTAATGGAGACATTGGAAACCAATTGCTTTGTTTTCTTGGTGGTTTCTGTAACAATGTTACCAGATATCTTTGCTGCGTCACCAGCGAGTGTTTTGGCCCTCCGAAACCACGATTCCATGTCCTTATTGACTCTCTCTCTTCCTGTGAATCGCTGAGGAGCTTCTGCACTGAATTTGTGCGCTTTGAGATCCATGGAGAGCTTATATATTACGGAAAAGCTTGCATACAGGTTATTGTGTAGTATTTGCATACACCACTGGTGTATTTATGAACGTGTGCTTTAAGGTATTTTATGTCCATATACTCTTTTAAGATCGTTATTTAAGAAAGGGGAAGTTTATACATAGCGGAGGCATATACTCTTTTAAGATCGTTATTTAAGAAAGGGAAAGTTTATACATAGTGGAGGCTCTCAACAATCAAATTAAAACCCACATTAAAAATTTAAAATTTCACTAGAAGAGGTTATTTTGATGCTCAAATATCTTCAAATTGATCAACTTGTTAAAAATTTCCCTAGAAGAGGTTATTTTGATGGCCAAATATCTTCAAATTGATCAAATTGACGTCAATATTCATGGACATGGAAAAAAATAATAATTTAAAGTTATGAAAATGTTGCACCATGCAATGCATTTTGGACCGTCAATTTTCAAGATTTTCATAGATATGCTTTATCTACACTATTTTTGAAGCTTTAAATTTTATAATTAAATATAAAAATATATTTTAAAACTATCACAAAAATTTCCAATAGTAAAACAACATTCTCAATACTAATTGAAAATACGATGTACTTTGATTGTTTAGAGCCTCGGCTCTAATTTCTTGTGTTATGATGTCCATACCTAATTTTTTATATTTTTCAAGGAAAAAGCCTATATAATCTCATGTCATAGAAGTAGTAAAAAAGAGTGTCATGAGGTTAAAACACCTTCCAATTAATCATCTTGAATTGATATAAAGAAAAACATAATTTTGAGTTCTTAGAAAGACATATTGTAATAAGTTATTAGGTCTATTTATTTTTAAGACTTTCAAGTATTTATAGATCTGTTCAATTTGTACATTTTTAAAATTTTAAATTTCATAATCAAATTTGAAAAAAGAATTTCATGCCACTACAAAATTTCCTAACACCAGAATGACCGACAAAATCAAGAAGCATGCCTAACTTATAAGGTGGGTACCTTATACACTCACTTTTTAAGAAATTTTGAATTTTTTATTTTTTTTGTTTATTGTTCATACCCAATTTTTTATTTTTTACTTTTTAAGATGATGATAATGCTCCGATTTTGGGTCTTTAAAATCCGAAGCTTTACGCTTGTAATAAAATAGTTGGACCTCTTAGTGATTATAAGGCTTAAAAATACTTTAGATATAAACTTCAGACTTTCAATATCCAAATTTTGGATTTTCAAGATAAAAAAGCTCAGTAAGTATGGCCTCACGCTTCGGATTTTGAAAATTGGAAGTTCTCTAAATTTCATTAGACTAAACAAATCCGAAGCTTTCTTTACTTACAGATATCTGCTTGCTAGAAAACTTCCATATAAAACTACTGATTTTAAAGATTCGAATTGAGGAAAAAAAAAAAAATTTTGGGTACAAACTACGAAGGTAATATTTGAATTTCATTTTTTTCGACGGTAATTGAAAGAGATATATACGTGTAAATTACTCTTTAAACTTTCACACAGGAATTACTTGTTGCATCCAATAATTCGAAGTAGCCTCTGACTCCAATTGTGATGCTTTTTTAATCCCGTGATTAGCCTGGTTCTCAGGGTATATTTTGTGGCCTAGGTCCTAATTGTTTTAAGGCCAAGCCAGACAAACTCATATCCGGACCCGAGGTCGGGTTTATCCCTTGGGTCCCGGGTCTAGTCGGGTCTATTGCCACCCTTCACTGAAGTGAAAATTGCCTAATTTGCTATTTGCAAGGCAATTATTTTAGAAATTAGGCAATTTTCCTATACTTTGGCCTTTTTTCCACTTTGTTCGACCTTCAAATTCGTTTTTTGCATACTTTTAACCTCTCTTCGAAAATTTTTGATTACATTATTTCTCATACATCTACAAGATCAATTCCTAATGCCTACCTTCCCTTCTCTAAACTCTAAAATTATACTAATTCAATTCCCCAAAAGTAGGGTGTGACCAAGGATAAAATGCAGGATTGGAATAAGAGAAAAAAAACTAGAATTCCTTGTATGGTGGAAGACCTCTGCAAGAAAGATAATTCAAAAACAAAAACCATTTCTGAGATTACTCGATGATGACATCATTTAAAACGATAATGCCAAGATAAAGACTTACTAAAATTTTCTCCAGACAATGTAAACAGGTTCCTCGCAGAGATCTTAAAAAAGTCATTAAGGGATATCTGATTTTTTGAAAGGATCTACAACCCATTGGAATTTGGAAATATTGTTTAAGAAAATCAATTAATTTTTTTCCGAAATAAGAATTTTCAGCAATGTTCAGAAATGGTTTGTTCTCTCTTTTATAGTCAGTGCAGCATCTGTGTTTTCGACTTAGGGGGGTTCCAATCTGAATAACTCAACTCGATTTCGACTTGGTTTTCCAAGAGCCAAGTGGGACCCTGATTCTGATTTTAAAAACACTAATTGCATCCTTTAGTGTGTGTGTATTTTCTTTTTCTTTTTTTTTGGTGGGGGAGGTTGGGGGGGGGGGGGGGAACGTGTGAGAGAGAGAGTCATCATCTCAAATTAGAGTCTAATCAGCTCGATAAAATAACCATTTAACCTTTAGTAATTAATTAATTTTTTTTGCTCGATAATTTGACTTGCTCACACCACCCACAACCATGCAATGAACCATAGAATTTGCCTGAATGAAATACAGTAGCATATATGACTGGAAAGATGGTTCTCCCATTTGAGTGCTACAAATGCCCCACATAACTATTATTTTGCTTTTTTACTTGATATATTCACAGTTACACGAATAAATCACACGCACACACAGAGTTGAATCTAACTACATGACAAAACTCAGATTGGGCGCTCAGCTGCCTCTGGAGTGCATTTCAACACAAGCGCTACACACCCATGTTTCGTAATGCTGAAACTCAGTGTGTCATTTATCTCTCCGAGTTCTTTGCGTTCCCAAATGTCAAAACCTGTACATATCTCTTCACCACCTCCACCTCTCAACTCCTGATGAATGAAGTCTCTAATAACATCCTCGAACTTTACTGTTACAAGCTTTTCACTTGAACCAAGATTGAAGACTGCAATGTATACTTCACCTGAGAGATTGCAAGGTAAAGAAGGAATCAGTATTAACGAACTTGTAAAATTACCTTTGACCAAACCTATCTCCACCTCATTAACAACAAACCACTCTTTGACCCTATCAATTTGTTAAGTATTATACTTATCTAGTAAATGTATATAAATATATAAATGGATATACCACTCCTCTCATCTTGAAAACGTGAGAGAGAGTTTCAAAGTATCTTACTTCATCTCTCTATCTATATCTCTCACTATCTCTTTTCGATCCTCGGACACCTTGGAGTTAATGGTATGAGCTACCAATGAATCATCAAGAGAGAGAAAAAGAGATATGGATAAAGAGATGGAGTAAGAAACCTCGGACACATTGGAGCTAATGGTATGAGCTACCAATAAATCATCAAGAGAGAGAAAGAGGTATGGATAAAGAGATGGAGTAAGAAACCTCAGACACATTGGAGCTAATGGTATGAGCTACTAATGAATCATCAAGAGAGAGAGAAAGAGATGGATAAAGAGAAAGAGATATGGATAAAGAGATAGAGTAAGAAACTTTGAAACTCTCTCTCACGTTTTCAAGATGAGAGGAGTGGTATATCCATTGATGTATTTATATACATTTATAAGATAAGTATAACACCTAACAACAAATTGATACGGTCAAATATTGGTTTATTGTTGATGTGGTGGTGATAGGTTTGGTGGAAGGTGGTTTGTTGTTGATATTTTCAAATATTCGTTTATTGTTGATGAGGTAGAAATAGGTTTGGTGGAAGGTGGTTTTACAAGTTCGTCAATAATCAGAACACAAATATTAAGCTTTGATGATGGGTAATATGAAAAAACTACTGTATTGATGTTTCCACGAGATAAAAAAAAATTAAAGAGCTGATGTTTCTACCTGTTGTTCCATTAGCACCCCATATTCGGAGGTCTTTAATTTGGATGTTGCTCAGCTGTTGTGAAGAAATAATAACATAGGAAACGATCACACAGGATTATAGCAGAGCTTGGACCAACAGTCTCTCTCTCTCTCTCTCGATTCACACAACATGCTTGAACAGAAAATGAAAACCAAACAGAAAATGAAGAGGCATCATAGCAAGACTCTCACACAAACAAAGAATGGCATTAAGCAAAAGACCGTGTAATAGTACAATATGAATACACAAGCACCTCCCCCCCTCTCTCTCTTAAGGATGAGAGATAAATCTACTCCCTCTCTTTCTATAAGAACTATGAACCAGTTTATGACAAATCGGCCGAGTCAGTTCAGCTGAGTTACTCGGGCTTGGGCAGTGGCCAAGCCTGAGTTCTCCCAAGTTGGGGGTCCAACTCAAGGATACTAAAAAAATTAAAAAACATTATAAAAAATCCCAAAAAATAAGAAATCTATTTGTACTAATTTTTTTTTTTGTTTTCTGTCATTTTTGCAAATAAGAATACTTATTTTACAGTTTTCCATCTTTTTGATAAAATTCATAAAAACCCGTCGCAAACTGATTTTTCAAAATTTATTTTTTTTGTCGCTACTTTTTTTTACTTTTTTAACATTTTTTTGCTGCTACAGAACTCAGCCCTACTTGGCCCAGTACTCGGCTTTGGCATGGGGAGAGTATTCGGCCCGAGTAGTGGTTTTGAACACTGCTATGAACTATGCATTTGAGATCTCATACCACATGAAGATATGTTACCCCTCCTGCTTATATGATGGATATTTTACCTCTCTGTTATGGGAGCTTGTATTATGGATCTCAAGGATGGCAGCATTTGTTGTTATGTACAAAGTGGTAGAATCCAAATTCCTGAGGTCACCTCCAAGAAATAATGGAGATTTTGCCATGGCCCACAATGTCATCTGCAAGAGGAAGGAAAGAATTACAGGTCTCGCTTACCTGAGCATAATGCATGCATTCTCACCCTATATAAAGTATCTTGACATTTGGTTTAAGAGCAGGCCTAATCAGATAGAAAGCCATATTTTGCTTCACAAATTCAGCCCCAAGAACAATGGAAAACACAAGATAGGAACGAATAAGGAATAGCAAGTGTGTTGCAGTGTAAAGAATACAGGGTCTGTATGGGTTAAGTCTAGACTGATTTGTGTGTGCACGTGCATGCGTGTGTGTGTGTGTGGGAGAGAGAGAGAGAGAGAGAGAGAGAGAGATGATTCCATGAACTAGAAATAAAATCAAATAAAAACATGATGATCCCAACAGTCATGTGAATATTAATTCTTGAAGCAACAAAAGAAGAGGATTTACAAAGCACTCATTTAGGAAGGTCTCAATTATCTAACAATCACTTTTGCTATGATGCCCATTTGATGGCTATTTTCAGCTGGGGACAGTGTATGCTGATCTTTAGTTTCTTTATTTAAATCATTACATAAAATGCGATTAATTACTTTCATATCTCAACCAGAATTGAAAGAATTCAATATTGTATTTGTAAAGAAATTATGTTATACAAGTACCCAGGACATATTGTATAAGCTAAACTACATACCTTTATGGAGCGGCATAGGTTTTCTTCCCACAAGTTTGGTGTGTGTCAAGCATCAGCTGGATTCCCATTTAGGCTTGGGAATGATCAAGGGTTCATTTCAGGAAGAAAAGAAAAAGAAAAAAAAAAGTGTCCTAATTTGGTCGGAGTGATGAGTTTCTAACTAAAAAGCCTAAATAGAGCCCATCCGGAATCCTATGAATGAAGGGAATAGGCTTCAGGAAAAAGGACAAGCGATAATAACAGGACTTTAGAAAGATGTATTTGAGAAAGAATTTTGGGAGAAGAGAGCCACAAAAGGGTTCCGGGACAAGAAGCTAGATACTATAAACGAGAATTTGCTGCTAAGTTTCAATCTTGAATCCATGACCCACACTTCAAAGGTGTTATTATGTTAGACATGCCTTTTCATAATCATGCAAGGTTAGAGATCTCGAAGAACTGGATCAGTATCTATTCACCATCATCATCATCATTTGACCCTTATCCCAACTATTCTGCCAATCCACTCTATTAAGGGTCATATCTTCAATCGGGCAATAAATTACCATATTTGTTCTAACTATTTTTATCTATATCCTTTTGGGCCTTCCTCTTGCCCTATTAGAGCCTTCTACTTGAAGTAAATTGCCATACTAATTGGTGCTATTTTAGGTCGACATTGCATATGACAAGACCACTAAACGTCTACTTTCCCTTATCTTATCGTCTATTGGAGCCACCCCTAAGTTCCCTCTAATGTGTTGATTCTGAATTCTATCCCTTCTTGTCTTACCACTCATCTATCTCACTATCCTCATCTCAACGAGACTCATTCTATGGATATGTTATTTCTTGATCGCCTAATATTTCATCCCATAAAGCATGACTGGTCATACAGCTGTCTTATAGAACTTCTCGTTCAGTTTCATTAGTATGCGACGATCATGTAAGACTTTGGAAGCACATCTCCCCTTCGTCCACCCATCCATAAGTTTATGGCATGGCATCTTCCTCAATCTCCTCATTCTCATAGATTATCGACCTAAGATATCGAAAATAATCTCTTTTAGGTATTTTTTGGCCATTGATATCAACTAATTCCTCATTTCTACTCCTATTATTACTAAACTTGTATTCCATATATTATATCTTAGTCCGGCTAATTTTAAAGTCTTTAAATTGTAGAGAATCCCTCCAAAGTTCTAACTTTGCATAGACACGTTCTCTAGTTTCATCAATCAAAGCTATGTCGTCACAAACAACATACAACATGGTACCTCATCTTGTAGATGCCTAGTTACGTCCATAACCAAAACAAAGAGATACTGGGCTCAATATTAACCCTTGGTGCAGGCTACTGTCATTAGAAGCTCACTTTTCTCTCCACTACTTGTCTTCACACTAGCTAGTGCTCCCTCGGACATATCTCTCACCATGTTAATATATCCTCTAGAGACTCCTTTCTTTTCCAACACCCACCAAATTAACTTTCTAGATACCCTATCGTATGCTTTCTCTAAATCAATAAAGATCATGTGGAAGTCTTTCCTCTTCTCCTTAAACATTGAGAAAAGTGAAATGTTTTAAATCAGATATCAAAAACAATTTCCATTCTCTATCATTTATGCATATTTGATACATGACAACTTGTACAACATTACCTTGATAATTAGTTTTGCATAAGGCCGAGAAATGAACACACACTCTCTCTCTCTCTCTCTGCGCACTGGCATACCTCCCGTAAATGCATGGATTAGATAAAATGAAATAACCTTGAGAATTTCAACCGCACATGAACAAGAAGTCTTGCATTACAACAAACCTGTGCCTTTTGCTCATCAACTGTCAGACTAGAATTCCGATGTGGCCCTTGGTTAGAATCTGAAAGAATTGAAAACATGAGACTAGGCAAGCCTAGAATGATTGCATAATAGTGGTTTTCAAAATAAATTAAGCACCAACTTAAATTACTTACTAGGATCTGTTAGCCAACCAAAAGGAAGCATATCCAAATCCGGCCATGACGTACCTTCTAGTCCTCTACTTCCTATGAAGCCACCTTGTGCAAAATCTCTATATGCAATTGAATATCAATCACAATAAAGAAGAAGTACGATTTCAAAAGCAACAATTTCTCATCAAGACAACAAGCAACCGATACTACATATCAGTACGGATGTATGAATCACGTTCACAGAAGATCAAAGCCAATAAAGAAAAAATGAGACTTGTATCCCAAAATATAGGGTTGTGTTGAGAAATGGGAAATTTATCAAATAACCTATAAGAGATGAACTATTTAACATTTTACCCATGTAGTTTAATATAATTTCAAAATACCCATAAAAGAAAAATAGGATCATGAGTTGGACTAGTGGCAAATGTGTAAAACATTAAAGAGCACATCTCTCATGGGTATTTCGATAAATTTCCCATTTAAAAATAAAATAGAGCTACAACTTTTCATCAGAACTTAATACTCACCTTGCCACATCAAAGTGTGTAGAAAAATCGCTCCATGTGTCCCAATCATCACCAGTAACCCTATACATGTTCACAAAGTCCTTCACTTTCTCTGCCATTGCTGGTGTAACATGAGTTCCCGGTGATATGGAATACACAATAGGGCGATCTTTCTCTTTCAAAATCTGCAAAGGACATGCAGGTAAGAAACACCAACATAGAAAGACCATGGTATTAAAAAGTGTAAGATGCCAACAAATAAATAACCTCAGAGATAGCTTTTATCTCGTCCTCATTGAAATCATCACCAAAGACACAATCATGCTTCACTGCAAGCATTCAAGGATCTATAGAAGCATCATGACATTGCTTTATGAGTAACGTGTACATGTGTGTGCAAGCATGTCTATCTCAGTGTGTGTGTGTGTGTGTGTGAGAGAGAGAGAGAGAGAGAGAGAGAGAGAGAGAGAGCACCAAAATCAACGCCCCATTCATCATACAACTGATAAAGGGATTGAAGAAATGCCAATCCAGCTCCTGAGCTTGTATCAATGCTAGTGAAACAGGCTGGCATCCATCCGCATGGTTTCTTGGTCAGAGCTATGTCACGGGCACGCCAAATTCTTCCACCTGAACGATAGGCTTCCCCCTGAAAGATCATCAAGTAACAAGCCACAATAAGAAAGTTCTAGTCTCAAAGATACATTTTTTAATTCATAGAAGATATTACAAGCGAACTTATCCTTAGAATATGATGCTACAATCAAATTGTTTAAAAGGCAAATTTATCAAAAAGCACCCAAGAGACGAACTATTTAACATTTGACCCACTTTTTTAGATTTAAATTCATAAGGCCCATATTAAATTTAACACATTCCATCAAAGGACACCAATCATGAGTACAATTTCTAGGACAGCATTTTGCAATCTTGCTTCTCTACCCAAAGTTAGTTTCCAAGTTAAACACTTGCTCTGCAGATGCTTTGACACTTTATAATATGAAAAAATTAGTATGCTTTTGTAGGAACAAAATGTACATATGCTCCCTCACATAAAACCCCAGCAAGGAATATTATTTGCATATCAAAATTTTGGGGACATGACATTCTCAATCTGGTGATCAACCTAGAAAAGAGAAGAACAACTCGTACTTTGAAACTCCATGAAAAAATCACAGCCTAAGATTGGGTGATTATGAGGAAGTTTCTCCCCATCTTGAGTGCTTTTTGATAAATTTCCCTTAAAAAAGAACATATATCTGAGTACCTAAACACCTAGATTCGTGCAATTCTAGGGCGTGATTTTTTGCAGAGTACATGTTGAAGTTTTTTTTCTTTTCTGACTTGGTAGCTAGGTTGAGTAGGCCACGTCCCCAAAATTTAGGAAAAAACCTACAAATTCTGGAGCATATGTACATTTGCTGCCACAGGAGCATATTTATCTTTTATGAAAGTAAATTCCATAGGTTTTCTAAAAAGACCCTAACTTTGGAAGGTGGGGAAAAACTGACAAGTGCCCCTCCTAGAAATTTGAATCACATTTAGTGTCCTTCGAAGGAATTTGTGACATTTAATATGTGCCTTGGGTGAGATGTTAAATATTTCATCTCTTGGGATGTTTTTTTTAAATTCTATGAATAAAATGAAGGAAAAGGGTGAAGAAGGATTTTTCCCCAACATGCAGCAACGACAATACAAAAAAATTTTAACTCAAAAGGAAAAAGGAAAGAAGAAAACTGGAGGATAGTGGCTTGTACCCCTTACACTAAACAAAAAATAGACAGGAAAATATCTAGAAAACAGCATAAAGGTGGAGGTAAGGCAGGTAATGCTCAGGGAAGAACATGAAGAACTGTCGTGGTAATTAACTCATAACAGTAAAGGACAGCATTCTATTACAAAATAAATTTTCATGCCACTTGAAGGAAATGGCTAACATTAACATATCATTCGATTTGGCATTAGAAAAATGAGTAGGCTATGAATTCTGCCAAAGCCAAGTTATAGAAATGAGAATAAAAATGATGAAAATGCTGAAGAAAAATAAAAATAGCTCGACTTTGAGATGTTCTAGATGTTTCCAAGGAGTGTATTTATATAGATGGAAGAATAACCAAAAGTGTACTGCAGGGGAAGAGAGTGTATTGAACATAGAAAATTTAGAGATCAACAAAAGAAAAAGAGATCCTACACAACTAGGAAGCCAGATGCTTAATGATACTAGAACCAGGCATTGGGGTCAAGGGTATAATTCACATCTGCAGAGGAATGGAGAGAGCCCTTTATGGATTAAATGTTTGATACTTTGAACCCCTCTCTACCCTGAAGAACAAAGACAAATGTAAGAATTGCTTGAAGACAAATCCCAAGCATATTCTAAAAGACCAAGAAAACTAGGAAGAAAGAAATTCTAGGAACTTTACGGTACTAGAGCCGAGATTTGAGGCTCGAGTGTTGAATTCACTCTCTCTGAAGATCCAAGGGAAACAAAAGTGATTGCTCGGAGGCTAATCCTACAGCTACTACAGATTCCATTTTGCATCTAATAGATATAAATACTACCTGTATTTAAAAAGTCCAAACCAGAATCTGCAATCTCTTTAATAAGTTATGTCATCCATATTACTGATAGCCAATTTTCCTTCTTGATGTGCTCCTTCAGATGAATTTCTGTAATTTATCAACGCGAGCTTTTTTTGGGGGTAAACTACTCAGATAAGAACTAAACTAGTTGATTCTCCTTCCCCTATCAGCCGGCTGGCTTTTAGCACGCTACTCTTTGCATTTCCTGCAACTTGACCTTTGCATTAATAATGTGAGGATGTAGAAAAATTGAATGTGTGAATGAAAAAAAGACAATTGTGGTGTGTACGTGTATGTCTGTAAAAAAATGGGAGGGCCACTAAGGCAAAAGTTGCCCACAGATAGGCTGTGGCGTTTGAGCACAACTGATGAGCATAGCAGGTCTCACAAGGGGGTCTGCAATGGCATTTGCTTCTCTCCAATAATGTCTAAAAGATAATAGTAGGTAGCTGCAGATTTGGAGATTTTAGTGGCACATGTTTCCAATCTCAAGAGAGGGAGGTCCCTGTGACCCAAGTGATAACATTTGGGAAGGGTCCTATCAATAAATTGCAGCCACAAGATTAATACAACATTGGCAGCCCAGCCAGGAAGGCTTGTGTCTCTGTGTTCACAACATCCGTTTTCCCTGCTGGGCCTGAAGAAGTGAGTAGGGTTTGTCCTATGTTATTCCAGAAAATGCCCCCCTTTCCTGCAAGGTCGTGGATTTTCAACCGTGCTCCTGTGGAAATTTACTTTGATGATTCGCTGATCAGGTGGAAGATCTTGTTAGTTTTTGCAGTAACGACAATATGATATGTTTCCACTGACTTTTCAGGTCAATGGATGAGATGCCTTGAGCTTGCTATGGGGGTGCACACAAAATATGACTGTTTTTTTGATGGGGTCCTTGCTGGAGGTCATGGTACTTTTGATGTTGCCAAACATGTGCCTGTTGCAATCTAGCCAAATGGCCCAGAGTATAGATAGGTGCCAAACCATTATAACCAAGGTTGTGTATGCGACTGAGAAATAGGATCAAAACAAATATATGACAGATGTCGGGGTGACCACATTAATTCAAAAAACTTTAGGAAGGATGAACAAATTCAGGAAGCCACCTTATAATGGATGAATAGATGGGGAATGGTCTCCTCATATTCTCGGCACATGATGCAATGGTTAGGTAATTAAAAGCCCCATCTTTAGATACGTCTAGAGTGAGTACCTTATTAGGTAAATTCTAACCAATTGAAAGCCTGAATGTTGAGAGGAGTAGAGGTGCACCATGCCCTATTGGTGGTGACAAGGTTCAAACCTTGTAGGGTGAGTCATAGTAAACAAGGAGACTAAGAAAGAACCGGTTGGGGAAGGGCACCAGAGGAGTTTGTCGTGGCCATATCTAGGGATGAACTGGTAATGGAGAAATTATAGCATGGAGGGCAGGTATAAGGTTTCCAAGTCATTGAGGTTTTGGTGAAAAAGTTGTGAGGCAACCATCTGGCCACCTGACACATCACAGGACTAAGATATTGTGATTTACTGGTCTGCAGCTGCTGCGAAAAGGTTTGGGAAGGTTTGTTCGAGGCTAATCAGAGCTTTTCAAATTACAATGAATGAAAATCTAAAAATAACAATTATTTTTTAGAACAACATGAAAACACAAAAGCAAATGTAAAATGGTTTTTTATTGCCAGAAACTGAAAAACCTCAACTGTACAAATAAAAGAGAGAGGATAACATACATAATTAGGGTAATAAGAGGGTATATCATAGACTAAAAGGTATTAGCCATGCAAACAGGAGAAAGAAATAATGACAGTTGAAAATACCAACAAAACTGACATTGGAGTCCATGATTGGAGTATTAGCATTGATGGCTTGTGTGCTGATCCCCCTCATAACATGAATCCCAAACTTGAGACCCATCTGATGAATCTGAGAAGCCACATTTTTAAAGCCATAGCCCCCACGAGAAGATGGCCATCGAGCAGGATCTGGAATAGGCCTTCCCCATTCATCAATCACATCCAAACCAGAAGCCCACACTGAGGAGTGGGCCACCATTTTCCTATACCACAAGAAATCCACCACAGCATACTGGTTCCACCAAAAAACACCAAATTTCATTAATTTTTAGGCAAACAATTTAACAAAGCACAAATAGATAAGAGATTGTTTTCAATGGTTTTGAATTGAAGTTTCTCAAAACCTCATTTCAACAATTCAACTATTCAATAACACAAATTTTGCACGTTCCTTTTTTGGCTATGAATTGTTTCCATAAAACCAGCCAAAGTTCCTCAATTTCGCTTCATAAATTACAAAGGAATTAGCTTGATTTCTTGATTTCACTACGTAAACTATGGGATTAATTACCCACAAAGTAAAACCCACAAAGATTAACTCATTTTCACTTCATACGACTAATTACCCACAAAGAAAATTCCCTCAATTCCTCAAATTTCTAGTCATATAACTAATTATGGACCAATAAAAACCCTTTATTATCGTTCAGTTTCACTTCATATTTCATAATACTAATTGCTTACAAAGAAATTTTTGTGTGCGAGTGTTCTTCCCACCTGATACCCAAATTTGGAGAAGGTATTGGAGAGAACTCTAGCATTAGAAAGGAACTGTTCTTCATCAATCGTCCATGAGAACGAATCATAGGAATTCCAACCTCTAGGAGGAGAATTTGCACGAGGGCCTGAAGGAGTTTCAGCTTCATGGTCATGAGAATCATAGGGATCCTCTTTGGAATTTTTAACCCTACAAACCCAATCAAAAGGAGATCTTTATAAATGGGCAGCCCCTAATCGACAAGGGAGAGATAAAGAGGCCATAAATAAGAAAAATGAAAGCTCACATGAGGAATAAGAAAAGCAGGAATAAAAATAACAGTGATGCAGCCACACCCAAGGAAAAAGCAACAGTGAGCCAGGTCTTCTTCCTTTTCTCTGGGTTTTCTTCCATGAATCTCGTGTAATCTGAGATGGGTTTCTGTCCGTTGGGTTCCTCTTAATTGGGTACTTTCGCGATGGACTCGAGCTCACCGGTGACGGAGGATTTGAGGTGGCCCTCTGCCAATCAAATGTCCACCTGCAATTCTAGAGAGAGAGATTTTTTAGAGAGAGAAAATCCAGGTGGTGACAAAAGTCCACCTGCAATTCCGAGTCAAAGTTCCATGGCTATACCTGCCGTTTTACCAATGCAGATGAGTACGGCCGAGATTTCATATCTGAGTTTTAAATTTGGGAAAAGTTCATATAGAGGTAAGTATCTTTTTCTCAATTTTTAAAAGATGTTTCTTGGAGTTGGTATGTAGACATGCGCCCCCCCCCCTAAAATCTATGTTAGATATGGATTTTTAATTATTTTTTCATGGATTCATCATCTAGCCAAGGTGATCATAAATATGGAAATAAAAATAAAATTTTAAAATTAAAAATATAGTGTTTTGGTATTTTTTTGTTGCACTGTCTATATAGAATCTATGGAGGGCACACTTTAGTTTATACTACGCCCATTTTCATGATGGGCGTTTGTGGGTTAGCGGGCTGTTGTGCTCACTGACTCACGCAACACCTTTCCATTTTTTAAAACACACTATAAGGCCTAGGTTTTATGAGAATGGGGGCCGCACCACCACGAGTCGTAGCTAAGGTTCAGCTTCCATTATTAGGTAATACTCTTGGATGACTATTGACCATTTAAAAAATGGCTAGGAGCATGTACCGCTACTGAACTACCAAAAACAACGAAACAAATCACCTCAAGACCTCTTGAAAAGCATTTTGGGCATAAAAACTATTTATAATTGCTTCAAAATCAATTTCCAATATCGATTATGAAATTTTAAGTTAAAAAATAGTTCATATCTTGCAAATCCGTGAACACTTATTTTTAAGGCAAAATGACCGGTCTCCGGATAATGTGTAATAATATACATTTTTTGGGGTCTTGAAATCCTTCTTTTTTTACAAACATAGTGGTCTAGGGCAAGATGATCTATTTGAAGGTAGATACAACGCCAAATTAGACCTTTTAAGCATGCCATCCCTCAATACTTTTGATACTATATTATTAACTCCAACATTATTTATATTTACATCTACTCCCCAAGCAAATAAATTCCAATTTTTTTGTACCAAAGTATTATCATTTTAACCCACATTTCCCATTTTTACTCTCTAAGCCGGATCGAGCCAGCCAATGCAACGCATTTTTTGTTAGATCGACATAATTTAAAATTTTAAATATTAGAAGCCGATTCGACATATTTTGTGTTGGACTGACATGTTTTTTCAAAATCCAGTCCGGCACAAGCTGGTCCGCGCATTTTTGTGCCGGACCAGCAGATGTTGAGTATCAAATTTTAGAAACATGGGTTAAAAATTGTGGAATATTTTGGTTTTAAAAAATCACCTTTTATTTAAGGGGTGGGTATAAAAATAAATAGTATTGAGGTTAATATTGTGGTATCAAAAGTATTTCGGTGATTTGGTTGGGGGTTTGCGGGGGAAGAATACATGGGGTGGATTGTCCACCTTGGGTGAGTGGAATCAGTTGGTGGATCGTCTACCCAATGTATCAATATGGATTGCTGGATCGACAATCGTCTATCACATGTATTTGTCTTGGAGCATTGGATCGATAAACTCAATGAGTTTGGATTGCCAATCTAGAAAAACATTACAAAATACGAAAATAAAATAAAAATTAAATAGAGGTTTTCGGGGTAGGAGTTTAAGTGGACCTAAAAAAACATTAAATAAGCTTAAAAAAGGAAAAAAATATTGAAGGGGCATTTTATTAGGGGAGTCGGGATGACTCTTAGAACCAGTTTGCTCTCAGTCGATTCTTGATCTAGATCTTCGATTCCAGATCAAGATCGTCGGGTTTTAAAACACTTGTGGGCCATGATTTAAAATTCGCCTACCCATCTAGACTGGGGAACCGGTCCTTACCAATTCAGTTTGTTGTCTTAATTGGGAGTCAAACTAGGATGGATTCATTCGACACCTTTGGGGAACTATGTGAGTCTATCTGGGAATTGGGCAAATCCGGATCAGCCAAATCATCTAGTTCCCACTAATTATATTCTCTTTTATATTTTTGTTTTTAAACTTTTTAGTTGTTTTTATTAATCGACTCTCACATAATTGATCTGATTAATCGCCATTGCAAAATCAAAACTAGATTTCCAAAATGCTAGTTCATCAGGCTGTTCCGACTTTTGAAATAGTATGGTGGTTTTGCAGGTTTTGAGGACAAGGTTCAAGGCTAGTAGGTGATTGGTAACAAGAATTTTTGGGCACAAATTGATTGGATTGGGATTATATGTAATCAAGTTAAAAAATGTTAAGATGTTAATCTATGTCATTTATTAAAGAAAATGTATTATGATGAGGCCATTTATTTTTGATGCAAGAAGCTTATAGTCATTGTCACGTGTTGCATTGTGAAATCGGATGGGTTGTGATGTGTTCCCGAGTACAAAGTCCAAATTTTTTTTTTTTTAAAACAGTGATGCATTTTAATACGTTAGATTTTACATCCAATGACCTTCTTGTACTCTCATTTTATGCAATCCCTTTAGTAAACACTCTGTTTTCTATGGAGTCTTCCATAGACATTCGTATTCGAATGGGAGATGAAGTACCAATAGACATGGGAAGAAGTATATAAATTTGCATAGAAGAAATATTTTCCCAATGGATAACCAAAAAGATGGATCGTGTGTGCTTTATGTGAATTTTTTTGGGTTTCATTTTATAAAAATTGTTTCATGCGGGGTGCATTGCATTTCTACATATGCGGTCCAGAAAGTGTAAAGCATTCATTTTAAAGATGGATCTCCATATAAAAACCATAGAAACTAACGGTCCAAATGTTTTTTGACTAAAATTATCTTTTTTAATTTTTAAAATTTAATTATTTTTTTATATTCATGTTCTCCATCATAGAGATTACATGTCCTTAAAAATTAAGTCTTAAAATCCATCTCAAAAATAGGTTTATTGAGAGGCCCGTATTTCTACATATGTAGGTTTGGCCGCATAGAAACCGGGTCCTTCTTTCTAAATTTTAAGATGGTTTATCTTGGAGAGATAAAGCAAAAATAAGACAAAAAAAAACTGCTTTCCATATTTATTATGTGGGTTTTCTCGAGAGAAAAGAATTGTGTTTTCGGGTTTGTGAGAGGGAGCTTGCAAACTCTTGTACTGTCTATACTTATTGGATTAGTGGAAGAATTGCCACCCCTTGAAAAGGCTGTGGTTTCTATAAGGTTGTAACCGTAAACAATCCAATTAAGGCGCACCTCCAAATTTTATCATAACATGTAATTTAGGTGTAAATTATTTTTAAGATTATCAGAAAAAATATTTTCATATCTAATTATAAAATTGTAAACTCCAAATTTTTTTAAAATCAAGTAGATCTATAAACATAAGGAAATCTTCAAAATGTACGGGCTAGATAATGTGTTGCGAGATGCTCTATTTCTGGGATTCAAAATCTTTTTTTTTCTCATATTTCTACATTTCGATGTCGAGATGATCAATTAGAGGGTTTTTAACAACCTTTTCTGGTGGATTTTTGTGGTGCATCTGTAACTCCACATTTTAATGTTGCAACCTTATATAAACTTTTTCTTTTATTCAGTTTTCTCTTTTTCACATTGTGCAGTGTGTACTTAAGTTGGTTTCGATCCTATAATTTCTTCAAGACAGATATATTCCTCTCTATTTATTCTCTTGATAGTTTACATTGAACATTCAACATCAACATGATTAACATTTAGTAAATTAGAAAATAAATTAACAATTAAAATAATAATTAATTTTCAATTAAATTACATATGTGCAAACAACATTTCTTTTATAATTCCTCAATTAATGCAACACAAGTGCCATTAGCTGTTTAAAGTGTAGCATGGTTATTTAAATCACATCTTTGTTCTCATTCATACATTCTCCTTCCATGCTAGAGAGAGGAGAATCCTTGCTTATATTTGGATTTAGAGTTTCACTTGCATGGTTAGGAATTGTTTTCCACCTTCTCCTATTTTGGATCCTCCTCTCTTTTATTTCAGGGGTTGAGATAGTTTCCCCCTTGGCTGGAGAGAGAATATCACTTGTTCCATGAGATGGAGAGAGAACTTCATTTGGCACATCACCTTCCAAAATCCTTAGGACCTAAAAGAAGAATAAGAAGGGTGAATAAGATATAGCTCCCAAATGTATGATTGCTGCAAAAACACAGTGGAAATGAGGACATTAAAATTTCATGGAATCAAATAAGCAAAGTTTGGAAACTCCATTTGGGCCAAGGAATCAGCCTCGGCCTGAACCGAGTTACACCAAGGAGTCCGACCGGACTTCTTTGAGTAGTGTATAGGACCTAGAAAGCCTTCCAATTTTTTTTTTTTAAAATTAAAAATAATAAAATAAAAAGAGAAAATTATATACATATTCGTTATAGTTTTCATTGTTACGGCTCTACCGAATAGTTTCCGTTATTACCACCGTGTCCGTTTTTTTTATGTCAAAACAATTTTTTTTTTAAAAAATGACCATTTTACTTTTTTCGGTTGTTGAACAACCGAATTCAAAGCATTTTTGGTTGCCAGAAATACACCAATTTCGATTCGAAATTTTTTTCTCTCTTGTGGGTCTGCGTATCCTCTTTGTATCTCTCTCTCTCCATTACATAGGTAATTTTTTTAAACTCTCACTCCCCTTCATCGAAGGTCGATTTTTTTGGATAAGTTCATAATCCCTGAGATTTCTCCTAAATTTAGGGGCTCAAACTAGCTATTCCCCCTGATTTTATTGGATAACCATGACTTCAAAGAGGCAGAAAATTTTAAATTTTTGGTTATTCAAGAACCCAAATTGGTGTATTTTCGGTTGTTGAAGAAGAAAATACTTTGAGTTCGGTTGTTGAACAAGAAAATATTTTAAATTCGGTTGTCGAACAACCGAAAAAGGGTAAAATCTATCTTTTTTTTTTAAATTTCTATTTTGGCATGAAAAAAACGGACACGGTGGTAATAACGGAAACTATAACGGATATGTATGTAATTTTTCCAATAAAAAATAAAAGTAGGAGAAGTTAAAAAAAAAAACAAAAAATGTAAAAAATCCAAATGAGCTAAAAATATATATAAAACATGGATTTAGGAAAAAATGCTTTATATATAGAGATATTTAAAAAGAATCCAAAAAAAGAGAAAAATATAAAAATATGGTGGACGACAAGAAAACTCAGTAATCATAGTCAAAAGAACCCAAATTACGTATAAAATACTTATACATTGTTTTCACAATTTAATATAGTTTTATGATTTTTATATATTTTCGAATACCGAAGTTTTCCTAGGAACTCGGCTAAGCAAGGGGCGTGTCCAAGTAATTTGGCGGAGTTCGAGTGGACTCGGTGTCCTTGAACACTGCAATTAAGTAAAGAAGGGCCATGGAGTCCCAGGCTCTTGATTCTATCAAGGAAAAGAAAAGAAGATTTAATGTGGCACTAAATGGATAAAATGAAGAGTAATGATGCTGGTGTTATGCAGAGAGAGAACCTTGGACACTCGAGGCCTAGATTGTGGATCTGTGGTGATGCATAAGCATGCTGCTTGCATCATGAATTGGGCTTCTTGGAGTGAGTAACTTTCTTGTAAGGTTGGATCCATCAGCTCATCATATTTCCTCTTCACTAGCAAAGGCCTAGCCTACATATATAAACAAATCTATCAACTTATATAGATCATGGTTTAAGATTTCCAATAGTAAAAATGAGTTGTTTTGTAGTCATGTTTTAATAAATTTGTGAAAAACTGGGGTTTTTAACCATTAAGCATGGGACATAGTTTAAGTCAAAAGGCATTTTGTTACTTTTGTTTAGGGTGGTCTAGTCCGGTGACCTGTTGGCCCGAACTGGCTCCTTATCTAGACCCACGTTCTGAACCCAAAGATTCAAGTCCGGATCAGGCAGATCTTGACCCAGCTGGGTTTGGTCTCGGCCTTAGACCTAATTGGGTTAGGTTTAGGTTTGGGTCTAGGTAGACCTAGTCCAGACCCAAATATTTTTTCCTTTTTCAAGAAAAAGCCAATTGGATTCATGTAGAAGTCTCGACCCACAAACTAAATCACTGAGGTGACACCGAGTCTAGTAGAGCTTAAATCACCGGGGTGACACCGAGTCTAGTAGAGCTTGGCTAGTCTTGGTCAGGATCCTAGCCTCAAACGTATTGCCTTGAATCTGGGCACGAAAGTTTAAATACTTCTATTCAATAGAACACCACCCTAAACTGACTCAATTGCAACCATATTTTCGAATATACAAAGTTCACAAACACTTGGAGCCATCAGATGTAAAATTTGATGGTTGTGATCTTGTTTCCCTGCGCAAAACTCAAAAGAACATGTTCTCAGATTTTGAGTGCATTTAATTATGATTAAATTTTTCAGTTTTTTTTGTAACAAAGGTATAACAGACTTATCATACTTTATTCCCACAAGGATAAAGTTTCTAGAAAGAATGAGCTCAATGTTGGGTGGTCAGGCCACCGGGGTGCCACAATGTCATGTCTTGACCTTTACTCCTACCATGGATGGGGGACGTTTCCGCACAAAACCACTTCAAAAAAAAGGAAAACAGTTCTTACTATGTAAAAATGAGGGCAACGTATGGAGAGTAAGTACACTTATATCATTTTATGAGAGAATTAGGGCTTGAATGTTACCCAATCTGGAAGGTATTGCTGGCCAACTTTCCTTGACAAATCAATGGCTCTCTGGCCAGTAAGAAGTTCAAGCAACAACACTCCAAAAGCGTACACATCTGCTTTTTCTGTAATTTGTCCTGTCTTTGTATACTCTGGTGCTAGATACCTGAGAGTTCAAAAATTTCAATAATTTCAACGAAATTCAGCCCATTAATAAAAAGGTCAAAATTTCAGCAAAGTGGAGCTGAAGTTTCAGACAACTCATTGAGAATAAAACCCAAAAAAAGGAAATTTTTTTTTTAGATTGTGAACTCAATCAATGAAATACTCCCAACCACCTCATATCTAATTGCTTATGACTCTGTTGAGAAACCAAAGTGTATAAGTTTGTTATTGAGGGGTTGTTAAACAAGAAGTTCCACGCTCTTTGAAAAGCCTTGGCGTTCCACAACTTCGAAGACAACCTAAGTTTACATTGTTTTTTTGAAAAAGCCGCGACTTCCATATTACCCTGTAGAAACCGACATCAGAAGTTCTTAAAAGAGGAGGCTTCACCCGTCAAACACTCCCAAGAGTTTATGCTTACCCGAATGTGCCGATCACACGTGTTTCTTCCGCTGTTTGACCATCTGCTTGCCACCTGGCAAGACCAAAGTCCCCAACCTACAAAATACATGTCAAATGGCAGATTACGAGCTTTTTCCTTCCCCTTTCCCCTGCATGTATCAATGACTATAGTCACTGGTATAGCAGCAACATGCATTTAACTAGGCTTAATTTCCTTAGAAGCAAGTGATTCTAAATTGTTGGTTGATTCTATGAATCAACGGTGCAGGAGTCCATGGAAACTGCGTACTGTCCTGATGAATTGCAGATATAAACTCACATCTTTTGCAAATCATCAATGGCAGATCCTACACACCTACAGAGTGACGAATATGGCGGCAAACTCCTTGGCCAAAAAAGTAGTGTCTAGGAGTGGAGCAACTGTGTGGCGAGCTCGCCCTCCCTTCAGATTTTTTAACAGGTGGTATTCCGTTTCCACGTTGTATAAGAATTATCCTTGTAACATATTTTACATTTTAATAAAAATGGGTAGGGACCTGTCATTCCCACTGATTCACCCCAAAAAAAACAAAACAAATGTGAATGACAATGGCTAAGAAACGAACAAACAGGAAGAAGAAAGTGAAATAAAAAGGGTAACACGGGCTTTTTACCATGGGCTCGAAATCATGAGTAAGAAGGATGTTGTTGGGCCTCAGGTCCCTGTGCACGATGCACCCTACGCGACAGTCTTCATGCAAATACCTCAGACCCCTTGCAACTCCCACTGCAACCTTGTGCCTGTGCTCCCATGCCATCCTCTCCTTGCCTATGCTCAAAATCATATATACAAACTCAACCAAACCAGCTCTAATTCACCTTATCCAACTTCAACATAATTAAACAAAGGGGCAAGCATACTGTGTCCCTGTAGTTATATGGTCTATTAGGAAAATTTATCAAAATATCCATAAGAGATGAACTATTCAAGATTTTTATTTGGAGCTATTTCAACTCAAGACCATGCATTTCTTTGTTGGGTTTTTAAAATTAAATCAAAAGATATGTATGAAATGATAAATTGTTCATCTCTTGTGAGATTTTGATGAATTTCCCCGGTTTTAATTAGATCACCGGATATGATCAGAAACCAAGCCAATTAATGGAATGGCGATTATCCTCATGACCAAATTTTTGGAAACTATTTGTTAGATATGAACCTACCATACAAATGCTGGTCCAAGGAGCCATTGCAAGCAAATTCATACACCAACAACCACTCCTTCTCAGTGCAGTATCCCACAAGCAGTACCAAATTCCGGTGCTGAGCACAACTTAGCACCTCGACCTCGGCGCAGAATTCAAAGGCTCCCTGTGCACTGGCCTTTCTGTGCTGCTTCACAGCCACCACTTGACCATCTTGGAGCACCCCTCTATACACTGGTCCATATCCTCCCTCGGCTAAAAAATTGGCAGTCGAGAATCCACATGTTGCAGCTTCCATCTCCGCATGGGAGAATCTCTTCGGAGGCTGTCCGAAAGTAGGGGCTCTGTGCTTGCAAGTAGAGCAAAGGGGTGGGGATGCCGGGGGCCGACGCATGGAAAGGGAGATTGCTTGCGTTAGGCTTGGGCTCCTTTCAAAGAACCGTGGAGAAGTAGAAGTAGTGTATTGGAGTGATGGTTTAGAGGGGGTGTGGGGCTTGAGGATGGGTCGGGTAGGTGCGGTGGGTGGGTGCGGGGAGGGGCGGCAGTCGGTGGACCTTCTAGCTGGAGATGGGGGCTTTGGTGGCTTGGGTGAGAATCTACCACTTCTTGTGCCTGACACCATTGAGACATGGAATAAGGAAAAGAAAATCTCTCTATTTTTTTTTGAACTTTAACCATGAACCTTCATTCAAAAATAAAGAGTACATAAGATAACAAAAAAAGAAGGAGGTTTTTAACCTCTCTATCTATCTATCTATTTACCTCTTAATGGCGACTGATTGCCGATACTCCTCAGCGGAAAAGTAGCACCATCAACAACACCTTTAGAATCTTTAATCTGCATTGGAAGCTCCCTCTTGTTGGGTAATGCTCTGGGAGCTCGAAGATTCGTCGGTGCAGTGGCTCTTTCGTATGGGTCCGGGCTCGGGCTCGGGCTCGGGCTCGGGCTCGGGGAGGAGTTTGTGCTGGTGGTGGGGCTCTCTAAACCCAAGCTGCTTGGTGAAGTTCCAATAATAGAAGAATCACAGTACATGGAGTTCTTAAATGCACTATCACATGCCATCTCTGCAATTGTGGGAGTTCCTGTGATGTCTTCACCCACATGCTTGATATTCAGCCTAAGGATCTTGGGCATGGACTGTTCAACTAGAACAATGCTGCATTTTAGCAACTTGAGGCAGCTCTCTACTTGGTTCTTTAGGCGCCTGCAGTGGGTAAAGTTTTGTTATATTTATTGATATAAATTTTGTTATATTTATTGATATAATTAGATGACCACTCAGTGGATATGTTTAAGGTTTGGAGCAGTGTTACAAGGATACTGACATTAATGTAAGTGTCAACAAGTGTGTCGAGTGTTTAATTCTTTATCCAAAAACGCAAAGGGCTTTCTATGTTTTTCCTACGGCATAAAACTTTTATACTTCACCATCCAATGGCTTAGATGCCCCCAATCACAATGTCACCTTCTATACTATTTTATTTTTAGTTATTTATATATACAAAATATTTTGACATCAAAATTTAGGCATCCAATCCTCTCAACTCGCTCCTATAAAAAATATAAAAGAATATTTTCAATAAAAAAATAATTAAAATACCCCTAAAAGTTTTAGGGGTGTTTTGAACATTATATTTATCAAAAATATATTTTAATATTTTATTTAAGTGCGCCCCATTAAGGTTACAGCGCGTACCAAAATTCATATTCATATTGTTAATTGAAAAAACAAACTAAACATAAAATACTCTGAGGCATCAGATCTAGAGTAAGTGGTTCGTAGCTCACTTGATCTAAATTAGAGGATTGGATGAAAGGGAAAATATATATATTTTATGCTGTCGGGGAAGTATGGAAATCTTTCCCAAAAGAAAATAGGCAAAGTTCAATGTCTCTACATGTTGACCATATTTAAGTGTCGATAGATAACACTTACCCAATAAGATACATGCGGTGTCCTAGTAATCGGTGTTCATAAAATCAAACCGGAATGGTTAACTAGACATGGGGCCAGAAGCAGTTTAACTGGCTTAATCGGCGAACCGGCCAATTCAACCGTTCTAACTGGACAAGTCTCGTGCAACCAAAAAATTGTTGAAAAAAATAAAAAAAAAATGCAAAAAAATCTACTAAAGTGCGAAAAACATATAAAGAAACATTAAAACAAAACACATTCAAATGAATTTGAAAATTAATGAAAAAATGGATTTTAAAGAATTGATTGGTGCCTTTGAGTATTTTCAAAATTTTCCAAAAAAGATCGAAAAATATAAATGTGAGTATTAATTTTTTTTAATATTTATCATAATGTAAATAATATTAAAAAATGTAGTACTAACCAAATTCCTTATTTTTGGATTTTATGATTTTGTTTAAAATGATGATGATCGGATACTTTCCAAAATTTAAGAACATGGTCAGGGCTTTGATATGGGCGGCTCAATCCTGGCCTGCTCATTTAATTTCTTTTATTATTTTTAATATCTTTTTTTTTTATTAGGTTTTGCTCGTCCTGGTCCAGACCAAGCCAGGCCCATAGGGACCAGGGTTGGGCCTGGCCCAGGCCCAGGCCCAGCCTTTTTTATTGTAAATCTAACGTTGGCTCGTGGTGTGGAAACCCTTTTAGATCATAAATAAAACCATTGAATATCTCAAAACACTGTAACTCGCCTCAAGGCCGGGTTAACTACGGAATTGCAGCTTATTTGTTTTCTTGCCTTGATTGGACCCAAAATGGAAAGGATTGGAATTAGACGGTTGGGAAGGGGATAAAATACCGTTTGAAACCCAAACGGTAGCATGGGATTTGAAATTCTTTTCCAATAAAAGTCATGGTGAAGTATGTAAAATAAATAATCCATGCCTGCGTATTCGTATTACCCGTCCAAAACGACCCATGTTGCATGGAGCTCTTGAGCTTGTCGTGCCACCGTGTGTAATTGGTAATTCTCTATAATTTTCACTTCCGTTCGCACCTGCAAGCCAAACTCAGTTTACAAAGCATTCCCCAATGGATCGAGTCAATGTTTCAAAATTCATACGTTTCGACCCAAAATAGGTGAGGACCGATCCAATAGCCAGTGGGACCTGAGAATCTGTTCGATTCATCTGGTTTCGTCAGAGAACTGCGAGTCTGTTAAGGAATTGGCTGATCCAGATCACCACAATAGCCCAGTTCTCACCTATTTTATTCTTATAATTTCTTAATTTTTATTTTTCAAAATAATAATAATAATTTATTTATTTTTGGACCGTTCCATAGAATTAGCCAACCCGGCTTGTTTTTAAATTATCTCTTCATTGGAAATATCAATGCAAGTAGCCCAAGTTGGGGGGGGGGGGGGGGAGGAGAGTGTGCATACTCGTCTAACATGGTTGGAAATGCAGAGCTGTTGCACCATTTGTAAACAGACCCTGGTTATCTTCTCGGAGGCAGGGCTCTTTTTAGCGTTTGCCTTGCTCTCCTCATCTCCAATTCCCCATTTCTTCAACAAACCTGATTCAATGTAAGAGCTACATAATTTCGTTTCTCAAACTTACACATTTATTTATTTGTATATTTTCTTTTGTTGATATCCATTTTTTTTCTTTAATTCCCAACCAGTTAACCAAGAGGCCCAATCCCGTCTTTGTGGACACTAGTGTGTCATGTGAGCGAGAGAGAGAGATTTGCATTTGCATATCTGTGAGAGAGAGTGAGAGGTTTGCATATGAGAGAGAGAGAGAGAGAGATTTGCGTGTGTGTGAGAGAGAGGAGATTTGCATGTGGGTGTGAGAGAAAGAGAGCTCGATCTGTATGTACGAGAGATTTACATGTGTGTGAGAGAGAGGAGGGGGTGGCAACGGGTCGACTTGTACCCAGACCTGAAAAATATAATGTGGGGCTCGAACCCGGCCCAACTGAACCCGATCGGATCCAATCTATATATTTAAATATACTTAAATACATTTCATAAGTTATTATAACTAAAAATATATAATTATATTATTTAAATATTATGCAATAAATATTATTTAAATATCAACACCATTTGGGTCGGGTCTGGGTCAAATCTACATGGACCTGTCACAAAAAGTCCAATTTTTTGACCCATACCCAGACCTTGGTTGGGGTCTATCTATCGGATCCAGATCCAGGTCCATTGCCACCCCTAGAGAGAGGTTTAGTGCAAATATAGGCTTATTGTTTTATCCAACGTTTTAAAAAACGCCGAGTCGAACCGGACTCGCCCGGTTAGACTCGAAAATCGTGAAAGCGGACCGGATCGCTTAAAAAATAGG